>JASANF010012238.1:0-38861 GCA_030248245.1 Trissonchulus sp. WLG1_4 | reverse complement strand
CTAAAAAAAGAACCTAAAAAGAAAGAACCAGCTAGAACAGCAAAAAATTTTATGTTTAAAACGAATACATACTGCATTTAGACGAAATGCTACGGATACCTTATGCTATTATATTTCCAGAAAAGCACTCAAACAGAAACTCCCACGGTGAAATTAATGTCATTGGTGTCAAGAATATGTGTACATTTTGTTTTGCGGATTAGATCTGTCAACGACAAACACAGTAAGAAGATTAGGATGCAAAGGGCGCTATGCCCATTTCCAGATGACCTAAAGATTGGTCTAGACAATGTATATTCTGACATTCTGCAGCAAATAATGTCACACATTTCTCGTTATTTCAATACTAAATCATTTATTACCTGTATTATCACAAGTGTTCCATATAAAGTTAACAAATTACGTTATTATTTGTTAAAGGAATTTCGTATGAAAGTGAGGAATAGTGAACACTTCATTGTATATTGCCTACCTCATGACAGTTTTCCTACGTAAATATAGTGTATAAAACTTTGTGGCACTTAAAAGGGCTGCTGAGTAATCATGCATCACAACAACCACGACGGAATCACACAAAAAACAATTTAAGTTATCTTGTGATTTTGACTGCACAATGAATGTCGTTTATTTACCATAAGCTTAATGTTTCAAAAACGCTCAATATGAATCGACCATATCTGTATCTGCGCTGTGTTGTCGGTAATACCATTAAATATCTAAGGTACCTACAGTCGTTTTCAAATAATAGGTTTAAACATTTAACCGAGTTGAACGTATTTAAACGTTTAAATAACTAAACGTTAAAAGATTCGAAAACAGCTTTTTTGAACCCGTTCCAAACCGTATAAATCGTTTAAACGCGTATAAACGGTTCAAGCCGTTTAAACGTGCCCATTCCTTTCCACCAGTACGACTATTAATCATTTAATAGCAGCATGTCGAAATGATGCACTATAGTTTTGACAAATACATTAAAAATTAAAACTATAGTAATATGTCTATAAAAAATGCAACTTTTAGTCCAGTTCTACTTCTGTTTAACTAAGCCCTTTTAAAAAAAATTTCTAAAAACACCGCTAATATGTTTTTAAAATTATTAAAATACACTGCACGGCAAAACATTTTAATAAATTCTGTTCAATAGTATTGTACCCTTTCTAATGCGTTTAATTTAGACAAGCTTGACAGGATCCACATTATGAGATCAATTACAAGTGATTAAAAATTTTAATCATATCAATTGATTAAAATTTTAGTATAATTTTTTTGTTATTCAACTTGCTCTGTAATTTTTAGTATATTTTTTGTAATTCAAGTTGGTCTGTAAAATCTTCTAATTTTTTCAAAATAATGCCTCTACCTGGGTGTGACTGTGACTATGACCAGTACGAACTTTAATTTCCTTAAATACATAATTAACACAAAGGTGACATGACTCCAAAACTTTGAAACAGGGTCAAAATTTTTACACAAGCGACGTTATCGTAATTATTTTATTTTTTTAGTTTTGTCCGCTATAATATTAGTAGTAGATGCCGTCTGTATGAATCCCTATTCCTACAGAAAGGATTTCACACAGACGGTCTCTACTTTATACAGTACTGTGTGTACGGAAAATAGAATTGTCCATGCGTAAGCTAACGTATGTACATACATACTTAGTGTCCGTCTGTATAGATCCATATACATAGAGAAATGGGACCACACAGACGGTCCTTGTTTTCATACGTATACTGTACTGTATGTACTGTAAAACTTTGTTTTCCTAATTTACATAGTGTGTTTGTGTGTCTGTGTGAGTGTGTGCGTGTGTGTTAGTGTGTGTGTATAAGTTTTGTACCTGCCTTTTTTTCTGCAGGTCTTATCAAAATTTTTATTGTTAGGAAGCGACGCCTCTCTGCCGCCGCTTCATTTTTGTTATTGTTATTTACATTGTATTTTAATTTGGCTTTATTTAAGCCGCTATCAGTGTGGGATCAGCACCACGCTGTGTTTTTATACAAGAAGGGGGCAAATATTGTTTGTTGTTTATTTTACATAAAATATTTACCATTAGTGCATGCAATTTGTACCATGTCGTTACTAATTAGTACAAGATTAGGCACTTTTCACTGATTAGTCAAACTAAATTTTAATATTTAAGCATCAAAATTTTTAGCATAAATTAGTGTTTCATTATGAGCCGCCTTGCAACCTCAGCCATGATTTCCAGTAGTCATCATATTAGTTAGGGCTTCGGTATGGTTGTCGAACTATATGCTCGACAAACATAAGATAAAACTTGTTTTCTTGTCATTTTGACAAAACAATTTAAATTGTCAGAACTTGCCGTACAGGTACTAGCTCCCATACCACGAACTGCGGCTAACAGTTATCTTAGCTATAACTCGTAGCTTGTGGTACACAACCCGCCCCTGTGTTTTGAATGCCTCTCCTTTCCGACCTCCCATTTCCGGCTGGAATTCACAACGTAACACTACCACTGGAGGTTTCCTCAAAAGTTTCACTAATTGTAAAAAAACTAGTGGTAGCGTTAGGTTGTGAATTCCAACAACAATGTGCTGTGACGGTCTGTCAAGCCCAATTTACGGAATTGACATTACATTGTGAGTTTGGCAAACTTTAGTGTATATGTGTATTGGCAAACTCACAGTGAAAAAGTCACTTCCGCAAAATGGGTTTACTTTCTAGTGTATGTAGATGTATTTTAATAATATTTTTTGTATTTTCAGGGTTCACGCTATAGTGGGGATTTCATGGCGGCGGTGGAGAAGTTGTTCTACTGCTACGAAGAACGATGGCCGTGCTGCGGCTAGATTGGGCTGGTTTTCTAAACCTCGGGCTATCCTGCCGACAGACGTCGAAAATCACGCCTTAGCATACGGCATGAAAAAATTAGTTTCATTGGCGTACTTTATTTGACTTTTCATTTTTTCGAGTTTTTCAACTAACGTCAAATTTGAATGTACACATAGGTATAAAATTTGTGAGTCTAAGTCGTTTATAACTAGGTATAAAATTTGTGAGTCTAAGTCGTTTATAACTAAACTAAATTTTAAAACGTGTAATTTTGTCTTTATATTTTTGTATTTGTGGAACCACACTTCGCGTTTTGTCAAATTAGTTTTCAAATGTCAAACTTTTATGTTTCAGCCGCACGATTGTTATCCTGACCTGGACCCCACCACCACCGCCTCATGAAATTTCCCACTATGGGGTGACCTTCTTCCGGAACCCCTAGTCTCTGGCTCTTGTTAGATTTGCTACCCCTGTCAGATGGCGCCAGGCCGCAGCCCAGACAGCCCCTGTCGGTAGGCCCCATGCCTCATCCAGACCGCAGCCCACGTGCGGGTGGCCGCAGATCACACCCCACAGCGCGATAACTTCTCCTGGACTAGCCTAGACTAGACTAAACTAGACTTGGAGTTAATGGGACTAACGTCACTTGCATTTCTTTAACCACGACAAATATATTGCCAGATTCGATACGGAGTTAGTAAAATTTCCTAAACCTTAGTTTTTATGGCTGAAATTACATACCTACAGCACAGGAAGTCTATGGTTTTCTGCAATTGTGACCAAACTAACACTACGGTTTGAGAAAATTTTTAAAACTTGTAACAAATCAGACTGTATTCGGTAATGAATTTACGTGCAGCTCATATTAACAAGTATGCAAAACATGTGTTTAGGAGTGCACCCTCTGCAAGAGTTACACCCAAAGAATCCATATTAAACCATACTTTTTAGGTTTTAAATTAAACTATAATTTTAGCCAAGGCTGCCGCTCAAACCGCCAGGTACGTTTTGTCAGGTACATGCTCACAATTGGCGAATTTCCTAATTCCATTCCTAATAAAAACTATTAATTAAACTTTTAGTTTGAACATAAAACCATTTTCAAACGTATGTATACTCATCAAATAAATGTTACATCAATAGTTGAAATAAACGACGATTTGTTCTTTGATTGCTTTAAATTGTACGATAACGGATAAACATTTTATTCATAAACACACGCTGAGGTTACACTGGTGTTAGATCAATTACAAGATTACCCCAGTGCTTGGAATCAACAACTTCGACAAAATTGTCAAGCTTTTCGAAGCTGTTTTTGATCAAATTTTACTGGGCAGTGCCCTTCGTAATCATAATGTCAACTCCAGGTCGTCACGACTTCTACAATTTGAATTAGAGCATCCTGGATAGTTGGCAATTCCTATTGGTAAATCCATTGAGTGCCATTTTTTGCAAAAAGGCATCTTTAATGAGGTTCCTGGTCACCGAAAGCAAGAGACGCTTAAATTTTTTAAAAGCCAGACCTGAGTTTCTCAACCCGATTGATAATCATAGCAGCAATCTCCAGTGGAATATTCCCGCGGCCGGGACATCCAACTGAGATAATTACACAATCAACACAATTCATTATAAAGTCTAAAGAAAAGCGCATATAAATTATTTCACTAGCTATTCATTAATAGTTCATAAATACAGCAATAAGAAACGCAAACACGAGAATATTTAATTTTGACTTTTTAGAACGTAATAATTACTGTAGACAAATCTTGCTTGGCTTTATTGAGGGTTCAATATATTTAGAACTTTTAAAGCATATTGAGCACCAGTTGAATAATTTTTTTGTAAATTCAGGATTGTCTGTTTTACTTATTAAATGTTTAAAATAGTTTAGTACAATACATTAGAAACATTGCAATTAAAATAAACACTCAATTTTTTTGTAACAAGTAGCTAGTGCTTGGCTTAATAGCGGGCTCAACTTTTATTGAGTACTTTACTGGTATTCATTTGAAGCAAAGCGGACGTTTATTCATTTGAAGCAAGGCGGACGTTGCAACGTGGTGGGTTTTTTGTTGATTGTGGGCCAAGTATTTGTATTGGACAGACCATGTGTGTATAGCGTGATACATAATGTAAGGTGAGTTGGCAAATATTTATTCAAAGGCCAGCAGTCAACTGGAACTTTGGCGTGTGTTCTAATGTAAAAACATTTTATTATTGACTCATTTTATTATTTTTATATAATTATTATTAATTATTATTTTATTATTTTAACATTTTATTATTTTTATATAAAACTGAATTTTTAAAAGTTAATGGTGTGGTGTTGCTGTGTTTTAAGAATTTTTTCAAACGCAACTTGGTTTTAGTTTTAATATGCAGCTACTTTTTTGTTAAAAATACTCACATTAAACAAAATTCTGTACATTAGACAGAAAAGTTCGTGCTGACTGCACCCGAGTACAAACAAAAAATGTATACAAGTTGATACACAACAAAATTTTGTGGTTCAACCACACTGACTTGTAACACAATGAGCACATCAGTACAGCTGTATATAATCAAATGTAAAGCATGCGGTCTGATTTCTGGGAATAGCGCGAATGTGTACAACACCAGAACATGAAGTTAGAAAGTTGATTTTTTATATTTTATTGAACACTGATACCCTTGGCATGTGTGACGACTGTGACTAACTTTCTTATTCAATGAGTGAATGTTTTTTGTTTTTGAAGCTTGGCCAGAAGACACCCTTGACACATGTAAAAGTTTTTGTCATCGTGTGCGAAATAATTTGTTGCCATATCCATTAGTTTCACGTAAAAAATCTTGCGCTTCCTGGTCTTGTTGTCGTTTCAAATATTCTAGTTCAGTCAATTTATGAAGTTTTGGAACTGTTAACGTATTATTTTCAATAACAGATTTCAAAAAACCCATAGCAAAGCCTTGTCAAACAATTGAGTGATATGTCCAATTTTTGAATTTCTGCTCAGAACCAAAAACCAAGTGTATACCCTCCTATTATAAACATGTTTTATTAAAATAACATAATATTTACGTACGTTGTCTTATACAAAAAAGTGCGTTAAATAGGAGAGTGAGATTTGGAAATCTGTATTTGCGTATGTATACATGTTAATTTTTAAAAAAATACTGAAGAGTTCTATTTTTTTAATTTGATCCCTGTTAATTAATTTATAAATATGAGCCAGGTATTTATTTAATTTAAACTTTGAATTTTTACCTTGAAGATATCTTCGTTTGTTTCTGTTTCAGATGTTCTGTGTTGCGATTTATAACCCCACAATGTAACCCCACAATTTACACATACGATTTATAAATACGCATTTAACAATCTTTCCTGAAAATACACAAATGCAATTAATTACACAAAACAAAACGAGATAGCAAACGCCAATAACCCATTAGAATTCTCGTATTTCAACTCAAAATTTTGAGGTTCGGCCACCATAAAAATAACGCAAATCGAACCAAAATATCCCTCTCATTAAAAAAACACTTTCCCAAATTTTAAATAAACCCGCCCCCTTCTGGAGGTCCCACTAGATTGAACTCCGGATCAAAACAGAGCACTCGAATCGAATTTTCCGCTACCTCGACCGGTCCGCAAAAAAAACTGCTCGTGCAGTTAACCCGTTTCCTACCTACTCGCACTACCTACGCATATTTTACCTAAGGAATACAGTACGTACCTAGCTAAATTTGAACTCGGACACTCCCTACATACACTCTTGAGTTAGTACACTACCTGGTCGACATCTTTCTACACTTTTCTGGCTCGAACTCTCACTTAGCTGCTCGAAACCTCCCACGGACTCAACCTTTTGGTGGCGAGCTCGCGCCTGCTTTGTAAGACGTACGCCTCGTCCATAGCACGCTAACAGACGCGATTTTCAGGATGCTGCGCAGTCACTCGTCGCGTACGCCGCTCACCTAACGGGGCTTACTTCCTCAAACAATCTCTACTAAAATTTTGCCACTTATCAAGATTTCTAGATTCTTTCCGCTTCGGATCTTTACCCTTCGAATATCGGATTTCGGTGTTAGTCTACCAACGCTTTCTCTCAACACACTCTAAACGTGTTAACTACACTACCTTCCTACAAAATTGCAACGCAAATACCGGACAAGGCATGCACAACACAGATACCCTAATTCTAGCAGTGTCCATTTATATCGGGCATCAGGGCCTGACTTGGGGCATAGGCTGCGTTTCAGCGGCTCGGCTGGTAGACTGGTAGCTGGCTGGCTGGCTGGCTGGGTGGGTGGCTGATTGGCTGGAGTCGGTTGGTTGTTTCACAAAATAATATCTTTCAGCAGGATACCTTAGGTGGTCTGGCGTGACAGTTGTGCCACAAAGTTGTCACTGGGAAGCATGCCCAGTCTGTGGCAGCGTATCAAATCCCAGCCAAAGCTTGGACTTAGTGCAATTTAAAAAAATTCAGAAAGGAAAGGGTTAGGTAACCATAAAGTCTGATTGTTGTTAAAAATATTAGTATATAATTGGAGAGTAAACATACGTACGTATTTCTTGCTCAGTCAAGCTGCCTGCTTGTAGAGCCTGTTCGCAATCTCGGATTAACTGGATTAGATTAAGATTGGATTAGAATGATATAACTCAACACAGAAGCATGAGAGCTTTTTCAAATTAAACACAGTTGCACTTTTGTGTTAATTGCATAAACGCGTAAATTCTTAGAAAGATACGCAATTTTACATGAATTATTGTTGTTAATATAATTAATCTAATCCCGTTAATCTGAATTTGTGATAAGCTCCATAGACACCTATGGTTTTGCAGTTGTCAGGTTAGGGAAAGGCGATACCGTTGCAAATTCATCAAAACTAAAACTGTCTGGTATTTTAACCATTTGTCATCGTGGCCTGGTTTTATAAACAATGAATCAGGATTCATTAGTAGCATTGATACAACATAAAAAATGCAATGTAACTTGTTTATTGTAAAAATACAGTGTTTATTTTTGGTCGAAATTTTTATGACATGTGGGCATGTGGCCCATATGCTAATAATATGTGGTTTAACTTGCATTAAAGTGGCGTCATCAAGCAAAATCTAGCTAACTTGAATGACATTCATTAGTTCATTTTTCCATGTTACTTTTCCATTTTTTCTATATGCTAACAGTTACAATTCCAGTCCATAGTCCATAGACATGTGGAACTAATGAATATAAATGACTCAAAACATTCTAGACTTTTGACTGTTTTGAGCCAACGTCATTAAATTTGACCCACACTTTATGTAACATAAGTAACGTAACGTAACAAAAGCGTTACGTGAACGCAAAGTTATAATTCATTTTCTAGACTACGTTCGAGTTACTGTGAGTGTTACGTAACTGTTTGTCGTTGTCACTAGATGCCAGAATAAAGGTCCACAAATATACAAACTTTGACTGGAATCAGATGACGCCGACTCCTCTTTGATTCCTGTGTCGGTAGCAAGTAATTTTAGTCTGAACTGCAGTAGTTACCTATAATCTGATCCTGAATGAACTTATTCGTGATTTTCAGTTTTGCAAGAAAATAACTCATATGCGTTTTAAACTTTCTGGCGACGTAAGCCGACGCCAAATTTACAACGAGCATTTTCTTCGTAATTGTTTTGGGTTACAATTCATGAGACTTATTCCTTTCAGAAACTGATCTCGCTTATTGTCATCATTATTATTTCTAGTTTGTGATTTAGCAGTTAATTAAGTAAATTAATTCCTTGCATGACTTTTCTCCTCATTTTTAATTGTATAAACGCAGTTGTGTCAATGTCATATTCTCGATAGTTTGTCATTGACACTGTTATCATAGTATTGCTTTGAATATTAGTCAAACTTGTCAGTTTCATGAACTTACTAATACTTAAAATATACAATTAAAAACAGGGTAATTCAATTAAATTGTAATAAGCAGGATTGTAATAATTAAATATGAGGCAGCGCAATAATTACTACAAATAAGTCATAGCAAAGGCAATTAAAATGACAAAGTAAAAGAGTTGCTTTTGATTGATAAGTTCAAAACATTAAAAAAGCCTTTTAGTGCATCATTTTTTTGAGTTTGATCATATTTTCCAGAAAAATTGCAAAACTTGAATTTAGTATCCAGTAAAAAGTGAGTAATTACAATTACTAAATTGTTTGACAAAGTCGTTTTTGATAATTTTTTAACAAGAAGGATATAGACCTATGTTGCTTTCTGTACATAATACATACATTAGGTACTGCACGTAATGCGTTAGCGTTACTTAAAAATTATCGAAGTTCTTGTGGTGATATTTTAAGTACAAAGCCATGTATAACGGCATACAACAGAAAAAAGTAATAGAAGAAGTACTAGAAGTTATAGTAACTTTAAAGTTGTTATGGTTCTGTGTTTTCTGCAAATGCAGATCAGCCGAAATCTGCTTGTGGAAAAACAAAGGCATTATTGTTCTGGTTTATCCAATGATTCTTGCGTCAAGTTCGGACAAGTTTAAATAAGTTCATTTTTTTTCAAATAGACTTTGCCGCTGTCAACCGTATCAAATTCTATCGAATCAGTTTAGTCCATATTAATAATTCTAATTCAATTGATCCATTTGAATCATAGAACGCCAACGGGTATGATGAACCACTGGGATCTGTTGAGCAGCTGTCGGATGTGGCGACGTGTTATTGTCCGTTTGTGTGGCTGGTGTGTTGCGTGCTTGGCGTGGCGTTGCGCGATCAGTTCCAGCGAGGGAAGTGCGTCTAGTGGCCAGTCGTACAGCGCAGTGGCGCAACTAACAATCACCACAAAGCACAACAGCGCCTAAAAAACATATATAGTGTTAGTTTAGTGTCATTTTATTTAATTAGCTTATTAAAATTAATTAACTGAAAAATGACGACCCTTACTCGATTATATTTTTGCATTCTAATTTTCTCTCGGAAGGTACTTAAAAATGTTGCTGTTTGCAGTTTACTTAAAATTTTATGTAAAAAAACTTAACAATATTGCTATTCTTATTTCACTTAATGACATAAAATACAGTACCGACCAAAATTACTTGCTACGGACTCCGGAGTCAAAGCGGAGCCAGAGTCACTTGATTTCGGAGTCAAAGTATTATACATATGTCAGTCAGTAGCAAGTAATCTTGGCCGCTATTGTGGCTATAGACATTTGGTTACTACCAATAATAAAATCAAAAACTTGAATACATGATAAAGTGAAAAATTCCAGTTTCCAAATGCATATATACTATTAATTACGTGATTGATTACTAAATTACAATACTCACCTTATATAAAGTCATTATGCCACTGCTGTTCAGCTGGTTTTGAAGTGACCAAAAGTCACAAATAATGATTAATAACAAATAATCACGTCTTAGTTAATAATTGTTATTAGAAAAATCAGTTAAATATTAATTTCTCGACTGGCACTTGCGGCGACTGAATTAATAAAAATAATACTTCTTCAATTTTGCTTGAGTTTAAGTAGATCCATTTAAACGTGTCAGCTACAAATGAACAAATCATAAAGCCATTATTCAACAATTTTCATTAAAAACCAGTATTAAGCAGTAACTGAATAAGTAAATAATCTAATAAAAATATAAGTGGTTTTTGAATATTAATACAATCGAGCTGTCAAATACATTTTGACATTTACTGTACGGAGAGTTTTTATATTGCAATATGGGGGGTGTCAAAAACCCCCCCTCCACCGCATTCGCATACACACGACAGTACCCCCCCTCCCCCCTCCCCTCCCCTACCCCCCCCCCCCCCCTCCCCCCTCATTCTATATCGCTATTATCACTATTTTTTATATATCAACACAAACAAAATTTAAAATACTTTAAAATTCTTTTTTTTATGAGGATGTATACGGCTAAAAAGTACAAAACTTTTCAATAAGTAGCCATACACAAAATAGCGCCTAAATAGCGCAAATAGCACCCTCAGGTGCTATAAGCGCTATTCAAGATCAGCATCACTATTTAAAGGGAAATTAACACAAACACCAATAAGCCAGCGTAGCTCAGTCGGTAGCGCAAATAGCGCATATAGCACCTTCGATAGCGCATATAGCGCAAATAGCGCATATAGCACCCCCAAAAAGCGCTATAGCGCAAATAGCGCACATAGCAAATTCCATAGCGCTTATAGCGAATATAGCGCATATAGCGCATAAAAAAGCGCTATAGCACAAGCACAAAAAGTGCTATTTCAATTTCGCTTACACGCGTTCGTTACCTGCAATATTAATGGCAGTAGCCTGGATAACTTTCTTTTGATTTCGAAATCATGAACTTGGTTCTCATTTGGCAGATAAAAATTATCACTCAAATTAGTACAATTAGAAGAATCCCGATTAACTAAACGCTCGTTACCAACTGTTTTACCTACTTTTAATGTTGGATTAGAATAAGCTGAAAAACTACAATAGAACAATGGTGATAAAAACACACATTTCGCAAAGCCGACCAACGTTTTAGGCTGTTTTTAAACGAGCTTTCCGAATCCCAGCCATTATATTAAACCTTAAACCATAAATCTTAAAATTTAAACCTTAAACCTTAAACCTTAAACCTTAAATCTTAAACCCTAAACTTTAAACCTTAAACCTTGAACCTTAAACCTTAAACCTTAAACCTTAAACCTTAAACCTTAAACCTTAAACCTTAAACCTTAAACCTTAAACCTTAAACCTTAAACCTTAAACCTTAAACCTTAAACCTTAAACCTTGAACCTTAAACCTTAAACCTTAAACCTTAAACCTTGAACCATAAACATTAAACCTGCAGTGGGAAGCGGGCATAACTGTGGCAACTATTAAAATAAAAAAAATTACGATGTGCGCTGAATATCCCCAAACCCCTTGAACCTGACGCTTTCCCCGAAGTCAAAATCAGAATAAATTTGGTTGGTCTTAGCCAAATGGTATTTGCGCACCGAAGGAATTTTTTTAGAATAATTTAGAACTTATTCCTGGTAGTGATAGTATTTTACTTTCACATAATAGGTTTTTATGATAATTTACTCGTAGTATAAAACTTGTACGCAAATTGGCAACGCTCGAAATTATTGACAACGACAATGACTCAAAAAAACCGTGAAAAAATGATAAAGAAAATTTTAGAACTCAATGAAAAATAGAATTCGAGGGATTGCTATATTGTTATGTCGTTGTTATATTGCCAGTGAATTTGTTCTACGCAATGTATTACGGGTTGACCGCAAAGTTGTCGTTAACGGGGCAGCAGAATTCGAGACATGCGCTTTATGATGATAACTTATTGCTTATTACTCTTGTAAACCACGAACCACGGGGCTCTTAGGATTTAGGCTCAGAAGGCGAGGACACGAGGGCGAAAAGTGACCGTGCTCCCGAGCCCAGTGGAACGTGATCTAACGGCTGAAGACCGCAACAAACGGCCTAAAACTCAGTTCTCCAGCCCTCCCTCAGGTCCGGGACTCACGCGGTAAATTCACGCAATAGCGACAAAGCCCTACAAAACACCCAACCCACAGCAAAAATGGATGACAACAGAAAAAATTTTTTAAATTAATAAAATTTATTGGAAGCCAAAATAACAAATATAACAACCGAGGAAAACAAGTAAAAGCTAGCTTATTTCGGTCCCTAAACTCATGGAGCAGCTAATCCTAATCTCAATCGGCGCGCGAGGCTCTAACTACTTCACCCCGTTTCAATGCGTCAGCGCCACCTCCCTGTTCACGTCGTATTCACCAGCTCACACTGTATAAGCCAGTCACACAATAGCATTTTCCAGCGAATCGCGACAAAAACTGCAAATTCGAAACTACCACTTTAAGTTAAAGAAAGTTACCGGAAAAGTACTCGAATCATTTGAAAAGAACTTCCATGGAGCACTAAAAATGTCATATTGTCGAAATGTGTACATTCTGTGGATTATGCCAGTCAGCAGCAAATACAGAAAAAAGTTTTAGCAGCTTTTATGCTTTTTCCAGACAGCCAGAAGATCTTCCTGAATATTTATTTATATTATTTATAATTGTTTAATTTATAAAATTTAATATTATTTGCGATTATTCTTTTGATACTTGTCTTCTAGTTTAATATACATTAATGCAAAGCTAAAAAACGGTTTTGCTTTAAACCAAAATATTCAACTTTCAGTGTAGTAATGAGCAGCGATATATATTTATGAAGTTTGTGTGTTTTGGAAAATATTTAGTGCTGCTGGTGTGTTCGATACTTTTTAAAAATGTTGAAAACACTTTCATTTGTTTTTTTACAAAGACTCTTTCAGTCACTTTCAACTTCGTCTTTCGTTATGGTTTGTCGTTTATGTACTCACTAATTTATTACATATTACTTCTACGTGTAAGAAATAATCCCAGCTAAGGTAAGTGATTTCTACAACAAATACAATTTTGTTCTAGACAAGATTTGTTACTATGCTATTTCCAGGAAAGCACTCAAATAGAAACTCCCACGGTAAAATTGAGATGTCATTGGTGTCAAAGTGTGTATGTTTTGCGGATTACACTTGTCAACGTCAAATACAGGAAGCAGATATTAAATCTTTTATGCCTTTGCCTGAGAACAAACAGATGTCCAGAGAATGCCTATTTTTATATCCTATAGAAAAGGATTGTTCCAAATAGTGTGACATATATTTCTTGCTATTTTGAAATGCATAAAGGCTAGGCATGTTTATGTATCAAGTATGACCAAAAAATGCTGGACCCTGAGATAAGAAACACGCGATTTCATCACGAAAAGAACGAATTACGAGCATCATGAATGGCGAGTAGTCACAAAAAGCACGCCACCTATTTTGCCTCAGGGTTCAGAAATTTCTGGGCAGACTTTAGACAATGTTTATTTGTATTCTACAGCAATGTTTATTTCGAATAACAGCCATATATTCTTTAAATTGACACACGATACTTTAGTACTAAAGATTGCTAATAATATTATGCAAAAATTAAACTCGTAAGTAGCATTAAGTGATATAAACAAAAACACTATCATGAAATTTTCTCCTACAAATCCTACAGATTCTCCAATCATTTATTTTGGCTAAACAGGGATATGATGACCATTTTATTAATTGTTTAGATTTTTTCCTCATGGGTTTTTTCTATGTAAAGCCAGGTTCATACTTGTCCTCATGGACACAGGGACAGTGACAAGGACAAATTACATACGGTCAGCTGCTGTAAAAAAATTGACAAATGTGTTTGAGCTTATTACGTGTGTATGGTCCAGAAGTCACCTCAACTATCGTCATGCTGAAAATTGGTATAATTGACTATGCAGTTTTTTTCTGAAAGCACTTAGGGACAAATCGATAGGGACAAGGACAAGGACATGTATGAACCGGCCTATCAGTGTAAAACAAAAGTTTCATAGTGTAGAAAACTTGATGGCACTTGAAAGAAATACAATTAAGGTGGTAGTTGCGTTTTCGAGGTTTTTGTGATTTCTATGTAAACTTTGCGCCACCAGTACTCAAGTTATAAGTGATGCCTGAGCATAAAATTTTGGGACAGTACTGTAAAGGTCAAAATCCCCAGGCATGTCTCTCACTTTTTCGAAATTTCACCTGTGGACATTTTTAGAGGGTTTTAATTACAAGAAAATATCTTAAATTTTCGGTGCATTTGCTTATCAGCTATTTTCTCAGTAAATTGACTAGTTATTAAAAAAGTGGGGGACATGCCTGGGGATTTTAAACATGTCAAAAACCTTACCAACTTTCAGCCCCAACAGGTAATCGTATGATTCAGAGCTGTGGCGCAAACTTTTTGTAAAAAATTGTAATATTTTGGAAAGGACCTTTCTTTAGTCGCTTATACTGAAAACAAAATTACAGGTTAACTTTCAATGCATGGCATACATTTAGACAAGTTATTTTGCTACCTAATGCAAAAGACCGCTTGTGATTTGAATTTGGAAACGCTGAGCTATAGCTTTTTAAAAAAACACCTAAAAACGCAATTACCCCCTTAATGCAAGTCAACAACTATGACGCAACCGAAAAATTACAATAGCATGTTGTTTTGTAATTTAGACTGCTCAAAAATTGTCGTTAAATTTGGCATTAGCCGTATGCTTAAAAACACGCTAAAATTACAAAAAATGAGTTCCTTAATTTGTTTAAAACTTAATTTGTAGACATGATAAATCACCGTAGTTCTTAATTGCGTTTAGTTGTGGTTGCAGAAAAAAGTGTCAACAAAATCAGTTTTGAAATTTGTTCAAAATAAAGCAGGAAAACCACCTGCAGGTTCAATTTAGCTTTAATTATGCTAACACCTCAATATATATTAAACCAGAATAGCTATTATTGAAAAATTTACAATTACAACAATTACAGACAATAAAAGTGTACCAAATTAGCTTGTTTTCAAAAACATGTAACTTGTCACTTGCCCTCCTCTTAAACGGAAATTTGTAGAGCAGTTAGTCAGTTTGTTAAACTTTATATGTAAATTAATCGTTATATTTTATGCTTTTGTTTTGAAATCTGTCATTAATTTATCATTAAAAATTTTTTCTGAATTCATTATCTATATCTATGTTCAATTAATGTATGATACATATTACATTGTCACCAGAATTTGCATTGTTGTGTTTGAAATGCTGCGCTACAAAAAAGTTCAATATTCAATAATGCAATATTGTATTCAAACTTGCCGACAACAAAGTAACATTTTAATCGCTGATGAACTGGTTAGTTCAAATATTGTTAAAGTTAAAGTCGATTCATACTTCGATACGGACATTGGGACATACGGACGAACGGACATCCGGACAAAATGAACAGCTAAAGGCCGTTTGATTCATACTTTCGTCCGCTCAGCCGTATGCCCGGTTGCCCTTCAGCCGTATGTCGGTTCATCCGTATTAAACGGCACAAATTCACTTTGTCGGCATGTCCGGCAAGGTTAAATTCAGTTCAACTCTGCCCGAAATTGTTGGGCATACGGACAAACGGAAAAACGGCTCAAAAGTATGAATCGCACCTTTGTCCGTATGCCCGTACATCCGTATATCCGTATGTCCCCATGTCCGTTTGCCCTAAAAAGTATGAATTAAAAAACGAATGAAACGTGCTTTGTCCGTTTGCCTTATGTCCGTTTGTCCGTAAGCCCTATTGAAGTGTAAATCGACCAGTAGTTGTTATTAACCTTATGACTACAACAACTAGCCAGTGTAGTTGAGTTAAGGGGGGGGGCTACCTGAAAAAGTGAAAATTTTAGGCTCTCCGATTCGCTTCAAATTTGCACACAATGTAGCCCCAGGGAAGTCACATCGAAGATGTAACAAACTGGAACCAATGCTATTGCCAAAAATTTTACGTGTAAACAAGAGTACATAATAGGGAAGAGTATGACACTCTTCCCTATCCTAGCTAATCGGCCCGGACGATGCTCCGGCCGAAATAGCGCTTTTACGCCTTGATTTCAGGGGGGGGTACCCCCCCCTCGAATCATAACATGTCTTGATTTCAGGGGGGGACCCCCCCCCTCAAAACCGGGAAGTGTCTTGATTTCAGGGGGGGGGGGTACCCCCCCCTCGTTTCAGCAGACTGCCAGCTCGAAATCGGTGTTGTCTTGATTTCAGGGGGGGGTACCCCCCCCCTCGTTTCAGCACGTTACCAGCTCACCATAGATTTCATGCTGGCAGTGTGCTGAAACCAGGGGGGGGTACCCCCCCCTGAAATCAAGACACCACCGATTTCGAGCTGGCAGTCTGCTGAAACGAGGGGGGGGGTACCCCCCCCTGAAATCAAGACACTTCCCGGATTTGAGGGGGGGGGTCCCCCCCCTGAAATCAAGACATGTCTTGATTCGAGGGGGGGGTACCCCCCCCCTGAAATCAAGGCGTAAAAGCGCTATTTCGGCCGGAGCATCGTCCGGGCCGATTAGCTAGGATAGGGAAGAGTGTCATACTCTTCCCTATTATGTACTCTTGGTGTAAATCATAACCAAAAAAAAGTTATTTGTGGTTGCAAAGCGCCCCTTTACTCGAAATTTTTGTTAACACTGACGAAGCTGATGATGATGATGATTATTGATTCGATACGTTATATCTCAACCTCTATGATCCATTTTTTAATTTTCGCCCATGGCCTGAGCAATGACGTCAAATGTAAAATCACTCAAATTTGGCGGGTCCAAAAAACGCCCATTTTTTCACATTTCGCCCTCGATTTTAGATTTGAAAATACATATGTATCAAAAATCCGAATCATACAATTTTGCGCATACATATGGGCTACTACTATGCCAAGTTTCAGCCTGAACGGCTTAATGTGGTTTGTGCTAGAACTGTCCAAATAAGGGCCACTTTTCGGCTTTTTGGCGTAGTTTTGCCTATGTAAATACTCTGACAAACGCACTGAACCAAAAGTGCACCTTCAAGCTTAATTGTTCTTATCTGAGGTAGAGGTGCCTTGGTGGAGTAAACATATGTAAAAATAAGCAAAATTGGAGAACTTTGATTTTTGACTTGGGTAGCCCCCCCCTTAAGAAAGCAAATTATCGTGAAGTCAAGCAACAATACTGTAACAATACATGAGTAGGCTAAGTATAATCTAATTGCACTAGTTACTTTAATTCGACAGTACAGCAAAGAAATTATTAGTCATTTGCAAAAATAAAAGACGTTATTCTTCGCTAACTGACACATCAAAACAAGAATTAAAATAAAACTAGGGAGATTACAAAAATTAAACCACAATATAAGCGATGCACGGCCTATTCTTATATTCTTTGTGTTTTGTGTTTTCATGTTATGCCGTTTGTTTTTACCCTATGTTTTGTAGTTTTCTATTTATCTTCAAGATTGTGTTTTTTCTCTTATGTTTTTGTTATGTTTTCATGTATTCTCTTTATGTTTTTTGACCTATAGTTTTTTAAGGACGTCATAGCGATGAACAACTTTTAGAAGTGATCGACAAAGTACATAACTACTATAAATAAAAGGAAAAACAAAGTAACCAAGGGCCTATTCCTTTAACGGACTAAACGGATTTAGGGTTAATTATAATCGGACTAAACGGTTTAACAATTATGCTGAAAAATGCCATTCCAAAACCTCCGGATTAAACGGACTTAACTTTTAGCGCGCTGCTTTTTACTCTGACTAAAAGGACTGGATTATGCACGCTAGTGTTAAGCGTGCATGTTAAATCTGTTTAGTCCAGTGGTAGTTTTGGAATGGGGTCAGACTAAAATTAAGCCGCTGACTTAATTAAACTCGTTAAGTCCGTTTAACCGGATTTGTCATTCCAAAATCTCGGACTTAAATAAGTGCGGTCTGTTTAATCCGGTAAAGGAATTGGCCCCAAGAGAAATAAAAGGGAAGAGTATGACACTCTTCCCTATTCTAGCTAATCGGCCCGGACGATGCTCCGGCCGAAATAGCCGTTTTACGCCTTAATTTCAGGGGACAGGGGTAATCCCCCCTCAAATTAAGACATGTCTCGATTTCAGGGGAGTCCCCAACCTCAAATCTGAGAAATGTCTTGATTTCAGGGGGGTACTCTTCCCTATTATGTACTCTTGATGTAACTTATGTTCAATTGTAGTGTGAAACACGTTTCGCAGTTTTTATGTTTTACAAATGTTTTTGTGCTTTACTAATCAAAATTATCATTAATAACTTAATTTAATTAATAAATTTAAGGATAATATGTTTTACAATTTTTAAAAAACACAATTTTTATTTATTGACTATGGACTTTTTCATATTGCTATTTTCTAAAATCTGTTTAGGGTTGTAATTTGTGTTGCAGAGATGGAACCGGGTCACCGTATCATCAGGTCAAGGGTGCTAGCTACCCGGTAGAAAATACAAAATTACTTGTTCAAAAGTCAGTCAGTATCGTCTGAACTGCTCTGCAGCCTTTTGCTGTTGACTGCGCTGACAAAGCAGTCATGAGCTCGAACATATTTCGGTTGCATTTAGTCTGCGTTCATTACATTGTTGAAAAAATGCTTTTTATATTCAAGTCATCATAGCGCGCGTGCTGCAACAGTACTGCACGTTGTTTTTTGTTTCTTATGTAGGGGGGTTTTTTGTGGCAATGTGGGTCACAGGGTAATGTGGGTCATGTGAAAGAAAATCGGTTATGGGCTGTATACGAAGCAAAATTAATGTAAAACGTTTGCACACACTTTTAGGTAGGTCCTACATCTGCCTTTTGAGCAAATATTTTCGACAATTTTGCATTCAGCTGCTCAGATACAGATTAATTATCAACACTCATTAACTTTGCTTGACATTAATCCTTAAGGATTGGTCATCTGTGAGCTTATTTTGGTGGCCCTTGCGTCAAATCTCATTGACATAAGGCTGTTAAATTTATATCAACTTAATGCTCGTTTTATGGGCTATTCAAGTATGTCAAAAGAAAGTTTGCTAAACTGGTGGTTTTGATTTTGTCGACAATAATTTGGTAAATATCGGATTTTCTTGATTTTTGGCTAATGTGGGTCTTTCAAAGCTTATTGTTTTGTTAATGTGGGTCACTCAGGTTTAATGTGGGCCAAGCCCAATAACCTAAGCCTTTTTTACCTTTTTTTTATTTTCATAGTTTTAAATTCTTTTAAAATCTTATTTTGTTTTATATAGTGCCCACAAACTAATAATTTCTAGGTAAAATAATCGTTAAGTTATTGCACAGTTGTGATATTTTTTATTTAGGTGTTTTCACTAAATGAAACACTTAGTTTTCTTGTCTCATACCTCGAAATGTGTTTTTAACTCGATCCAAGTCTCGTCCTCGCCAGCAGCCACGGACAAATTACAGTTTCTTGGAACAGCGTTTCGACAGTTATCCACTGGGAATCGAAACTGTCATCTCATGGGTACCAGCCTACAAATTATCCACTATTCTCCAAGTTCTGATACTTAACTTTGTGAATAGTTATATTTCACAACTGCCTGCTTACAATGTGAAATAACAACTGATCATGTAATAGTAAAATATCAGTTCAATAATAAAAATGGCTGTAGTTGCCAAAACCTTTTGACTGAGTTTACTTAGCTACAAAAGAGTTACGTTTTAAAGCCTATTCACGCGAGGGCGCATTTTGCTCCATGGCGTACGCCATGGCTCATTGCATGGCGTACGCCATGGTGCACGAGCGGGCGCATGAGCGGGCGCACACGCACACTTGCATACTGCATTGTGTGAAATAATGCAGCAGGCAGTGTGAAAATAGAATGCGCCCGCTCATGCGCCATGGCGGGCCATAATTTGTAGGCTGGTACCCATGAGGTGGTAGTTTAGATTCCCAGTAAATAACTAACGGAACGCTGTTCCAAGAAACTGCACGCTTACAAACTTGTACAATCTAAGTGGACTTAAGACATTGGTACACTTAAGACAAGTACATAACTTAAAAAATTGGTCCGTCTTCGGCCCTCGTTTTTACGAATACGACCGGTCCGGGGACCGGCCCGTGAAATTCCGGGCCCCGGGCCGTGCGCGACCCGCTGGGCTGTAGCGATCCGCAAGCCCCTGGCCGTTTCGAGCTTCAGCAGCGTATGAACAATGCCTGCATTGCATCAAGTGTACATAATAGGGAAGAGTATGACACTCTTCATTATCATAGCTAATCGGCAGGAACGATGCCGTTTAACGCTTTGATTCCGGGGGGGGACCCCCTCTCAAAACAGCAGTGTCGTGATTTCAGGTCTCGTTTCAGCCCATCACCAACTGGTGTCTTGATTTCAGGGGGGGGGTACCCCAACTCGTTTCAGCACACCAACAGCTCACCACAGAGTTCATGCTGGTAGTCTGAAATCAAGACACTACCGAGTTCGAGCTGGTGGTGTGCTGAAACGAGGCGATGTATTGAAATTGAAATTATTTTCATAGTTGAAACAAAGTATGTAATATTGTGTTCAATAATAATAATCAACTAGCTGATATTTATCATCTATTATCAATCTAATCAATTTTAAAACTGAGGGCGTGGTTCAGTTTTAGTGTCGTCTAAGCACGTGTATATTATAGACCCAGATTAGCCAAATGTGACCCACTATTGCTTTAAATTTGGCCCACTCAACCCTGTTTTTAGCCAAAATGCTATGATTAAGATTAATCAGTTAAAGCTATTTTAAAAGCAGTTTAAAAATGTTATAAAATAGTTCTAATCTATAGAACGTAGTTTTATCTACATGTTGACCATTTTTACATAACTTTTGATAGTGTATTACTCAAGTTATAATACGTTAAAGTGAAATGAATAATGCGCACATTTTACTGTCCCACATTACCCCGTTTCCCCCTATTATTTTTATATATTTTATTATATATTATTATTTTTTATTTATTGAGTATTTAATTTCATCATGAAGTTAGTTAGCGTTAGTAGAGGTGGTTGGAAAATCTTCATTTTGCAATTTTAAAGTGCAGAAATGCAAAAATCAAAGGTACCTAGAAAGCACAAAGCACAAAGCACAAAAAACATTGAGCCATTTTTTGAACATACATATGGCATTCCGTAACAAATAAAAAAGAATAAGTGTTGTTGCTACATAAAAAGTATACTTTAATGGGCAAGTGTTATTGTTCAAACATAGTACATACAACAACAAGAAAGAACGGCTTGAGCGTGGGCTCAGAACCGGCTAGGATTTCAATATACCGAACATGAAAGATTCAGCGTCACGTTTCATCTGGCACGGGCGTATGCTCTGCTTCCAAGTCATATGCCTCAAATCAAAAGGGCGTCGTGGTTCGAGGTTTAAGGTGGTAGTGTCGCCAAAGCAGTGTTGCTCATAGTTTTTTAGAGACCTTTTTGCTCTGAATTTGTACATTCAGTGAAAAACTGGAATACTTTAGAGTTTACGCACAATTTCACAGTTCAAACAGGTATTACTTCGCCACCACTCAAGCCATTTGTACTACATTTTGTGTGCATAAACTAGAGCATATATGCTTCTAGTCTGTGTAAAAAATCTAAACAAAACGTTTTGTAATTGTGACGAAATTATCGAATGTGAATAGGTTTTCGAAACGTCATTTTTTCGAGTTTGCGACCTCACTGCTAACTGTATACTGCGTCAATTTTGATGAAATTTGGCGAAAATACTTGCCTTAACATATACTTTCAAAAAAATATAAAGAACGTCTCTCTTTTTTTCGTCTTCTCTTTCGTCAAAAAATATCTTTTACTGAAACAGTTTTACCGTTGCGCAAAATTGACTGCTTTCGCGACACTACCCCCTTAACAAGTAATCAAAAACTGATGAAAAAGAAGTTTTATCCTGAACAATAATGCAATTTAAGAATTTGAATAATATAAGTATGTAGTTACGTTACTCTACAAGTTGAAAATACATGCTATACTCACGCAACTTATATTGTATCGTTTTATAGTAGTATGTAGTTTTTTAGAAAAATATGTCACTAACAGTGAATCTAGCAAACAAAAGAAATCTATTTTAACCCTGTTTAAACAGCTGACTAATTAGAACCTGGTTCCCAAAATAGATAAGCCAAAATATTTATGTGACAAGCATTTGTTGCGTAGGCAGGTAGCTCAGTGGAACTATCGAGATTGTACAGAAATGTGAATTTTACGATACCTTTTTGTTCACATTTATTCTAATGTACAGCAAGGACAAAATTTATTTGATACAGACTCAGAGTCCAATGATAGTAGTGGAATGGGGTCAGACTAAAATTAAGCCGCAGACTAACCTTAAATTTTAACTCAATTAGTCCGTTTAATTCGATTTGCCATTCCTGAAACTCGGACTAAATTAAGTACAGTCCGTTTAATCCGGTAAATAAATAGGCCCTTGGTTATGGAGTCAAATCTATGTATTGACTATTTATGGGTGCCCTTTGGCGTTTGACTGCAGAATCAAGTGAGGACGTTTGGGTTTTGGTTCTAGAGTATATATAGTTAAGTTTGTTAAAGAGTGCTCAAAGTTGCAGTAAGTTACTATAGGGTCACTACAAAGTCACTATAGCCGCAAGTTTGTTATATCGGCATTTGAGCGGAAAAGATTTCGTTTCCTACTATTGTACTAACAGCTTAGATTTCATTAAAAATCAAGGCCTTTTTTCATTCATGTATTTTGTGTAATAATTCCATGCTATTTTAAAACAAATTTGTCTTAAAACATTTGTCTTTAAAAGAATACTTGAAAGCATTGTAACACCAGAAAAGTTCAAGCTATTTATTAATAATCAAGTAGTAAGTAATTATATAATTAGTAATTAAATAAAAATACTAACGTTAACCCAATCCTTTTTCTCGGGCCAACGATTGAGCTCGTCAGTTAATTTCAGCAAAATGGTCTCTTGATTATACTTTTGTAAACCAAATTAATATAAGGCCTGTCATTTAGTCACCTTAATGTATTTTGTTTATATCTTTGTCTAGCTTTGCCTAAGACAGCAGAATATGCCTTGTTAACACAATTACAAATGGAATACACAATGCTGGACAATCACAAACAATGGAAAAAATAGTGTTCTGATAAATTTTAATTGACATACGTTTCTGATCTAAGCATATAAGTCCATCACTTAAGGCACACCTGAACGGAATCTATTTGTGTTTTTAATACCTAATGCTACCTAAGTGGTTACACAAACTGCTGCTAGATATAATAGAAATCTATTTAATAACATAACGTCTTGAATGATCATTAGAAATGTACCCATTTATTTACAAAAAACATTTATGCTGAATTACAGGAGACATGGTCTAGACTTATTCTTCATTTTAATAAGTGAAGGATTAATTTTCATTTCCATATTGTAATTAACGGAACATCAACGAACCCTTAATATGCACTGTCGGATACAGTCCAAGTGCTTTGACAAATTATTCAAAGCATCGGAATGTTCTCTGCATACGGTATAAGTACAGAATTTAACAATGCATATGTACTTATTGTTAAGTCAATTGCTTGTGTCTTTGCACCGTGAGGTTTTGTAGTTCTTAGGAGAGATTTAAATTCACAGTGGAACTGGTCTAGGCAGCTTGTGTAAGGTTATAGACACCTTATTGTGTCCGTAGTTTGTTAGCAAAACATTGTTGTAAAGGTGTAAAGTTTAAAACTCTACCATGAGTTGAAATCATTCGTTTACCTTCAGGTATTACGGCAAACAGGTGACAAACTTAAAATTGTTTTTGACATGACATAAATGAGTCATTTTTGAAACAAAATATATAATTGTGTACTCATTTTAATTTGCATAAATTTCTGTTTTTTGCTTTTGGTGATTTTGACAAAACTTACATAAGATTAAAAGTGAATTATTGTTAAAATTTGGATCAATTTCTTTTAGTTTTATCAAGAGTACATAATAGGAGTACATCCTATTATGTACTCTTGGTTTTATCGTAAGGTATTATTGTTTGGATTACGTTTGATCTTTAGCGTTCTAACCAGCATATGCTTTGTTTTGTAAATCATTGACAATAATTTTTCATAATATGGTTTGCTAAACTTTAAAAAACTGCCTACACAATTTTTCATAAACTATTCTGCAAAATTTACAATTTTGCTCTCTATTAATCTATTAAATGCTCAAGTGAATTTTAACCTTAACTTTAATCTTAATCGTATTTTTTACATTTTATAAAATTTTCAGACTAGCGCGTTAAATTTAGCGAAGATTATGTAGGTGTAGTAAAATAAGAAAACCTTCAGCACTAATCACGCGAGGGCTCATTTTGCTTAAGGCGTACACCATGGCGCATGAGTGGGCGCATGACCGGGCGCATTTTATTTTCACACTGCCTGCTGCATTATTTAACACAATGCAGTAGACAAGTGTTTTTTCTTTTTATTTTTTCTTTTTATCTTTTAAATTTTAAATTACGACAACAATTCTCTTTTATATCATACCTGTCTTGAAATATCAGTGCAATAACTAACGACAATAACTAAGTGCACGCTGCTAGATTTACAGCGTGCCGTATAATCTAGTTATTGCACTGCTGTAGGCGTTCATCTTAGTTATTGCACTGTTATTTCAAAACAGTTATAACATAAGAACATTATAATGCTTTGTAGCGTGCACTCAGCAATCATTTGCATTGGCACGTGAAGCCCGCGTGCATAAACTCGTGCGCTGCGCGCACTCGTTCATGCACTTGGAGCTTCACGTAACAGTGCGTATAAATTACTGAGTGCACTCTACATCGTGCTATAACCAACACTTGTAACATTTGTCATTAAAAGGACACTTGAAAGCATTGTGAACCAGAAAAGTTCAAGCTATTTATTATAATCAAATATTAAGTAATTAAGCAATTAGTAATTAAGTAAAAATACTAACGTTAAAACAATCTTTTTTCTCATTTTATACAAGTTTTAGTCGTATCGGGTTCACTTTAGATTTATTTGTGTTTGTGTGGAAACTATGATTATTTCATTACTGCTTACGTCAAATAAATGCTCAGAAGTTGTTGTTTTCCAGTAGATCTTATCAATTAATCCGTTAAAACATTGTTTCAGATAGATCAGAGCTTTCACGGATAACAATTTTGGATTATTTTTATAATTACTTACATTAGATTAGCAGCAAATTAAATAGCCATAACGCATTGCGGATATCTATTTAAGCAAGACCAACTCGTAATTGTCATGTAACCAAGAATATACCAGTATCGCGAGTTTTTTCAACGGATTTGGTTTTCCTTGTTGATTTCACCCCACCATACTTACTCAAGACGATTTTTTTCACAAATACAATGAAAGTAAGTAATACTTTTTATAGCCTATAGTCATACTTTATAAAATATAGTAAAAAATAGCGCCCATACAAAATCGTCACAACTTTGTTTTTTCATAGAATCACATTATTTGTTTTAAACTTTTCTAAAACTCATGGTTATGGAAACAGAACAGAACACAAAACAATTAATTAGGCGTAACAACTTGAATGTTAGGTTTAGTTTGGATGTAAATTAACCCAAAACAAATTTGTTAGCGTTTAGGGTTAGCAGCGCTGTGCTACTTTACTATACGTTCTGTACTATAATTACTAATTACTAATTACTATAATTACTAATTAATTCTATACTTGCAGTTTTCTCAATTTTTTCAGGTGTTCTTGTGTCTGACGTTGTTTGTTTGTGGCGCCACTGCGCTGTACGACTGGCCACTAGACGCACTTCCCTCGCTGGAACTGATCGCGCAACGCCACGCCAAGCACGCAACACACCAGCCACACAAACGGACAATAAGACGTCGCCAAATACAACAGCTGCTCAACAGATCCCAGTGGTTCATCATACCCGTCAGCATTCAATGATTTGCAAGCACTAACAGAATTGCTTGGATCAAGCATAATGATTCTGAAATTCAGCTGCAACAAATTTGGTCTGCGTAGCTTGATCGACGCTTTTTTGATTTGTGGGCCCAGAGATTTCAATGAATATAAAACAATACCATTTAAGATCAGAGATGCACGGGGTGGATCGGCGAGGGGGGTGCCCGACCCCTTTCGGAAGGGGGGGGGGGTGGTCCCTAGTTCTGACCATTTTTCGGCGACAGCCGAAAATTTTTCAGAATTTTTCGATTTTCAACTCATTTTTAGGGTACTTCTTTAGCCTCAGAAGAAAATTTTTTGCAATTTTTCAACTTTATGCGCATTTCTGGGCCACTTTCTTGGCCATCCGAGGGGGGGTGGGCGGTTGAGGGGAGGTGCCGACCCCCCTCAGGGAAGGGGGTGGATACCCCCCTTACCCCCCATGTGCATCTATGTTTAAGATTCCATAAACATTGCTGTTATTAATGTGACTCTTTAACGCTACGCGAATTTCTTCTGCTAATATGTACTTTAAAATTGATATAAAAACTACTACTTAACTTGGCATATTTGTAAATGAACATGGTATAATATAGTTATACACTCTGTAATTGTGATTTTGTACTTTTGTTAGTTGGGGAATTGCTATCAGCAATGTGATATTGTGTCATTGAACAGTAAAAAACATATATGCTCAGTTAATTTGATTATTATGCTTTATTAATTGCTTCATGTCATAACATATGCTCTCTTCCACAATTTCAGCATATGTCAAAAACACACTATTTACAAAACTATCTATGTAGAAATTAGGCACTATATTGCCATAACACAGAAGAATCACATTTGTTTTATTGAAATATTGAAAGGCTCCATAAACGTGTACTAATTTGTACCAAGCACATAGTTGTTTTTCAAATAATAGCTAGTATGTATAAGCTAAAAATATAATATGTAGAAATACGAAAAAGTATTTTAAATATACAAATTATTTAAAAAAACAAATATTAATCCAATATTTTATTCATTCATTCAATACAAATAAAAACATATCGAATTGCGACGAGGCGATTTCTCTACGGCGTATCTACGTATCTCGAGCAATGGCCAAAAAACCACAAGTGGCAGAGTCTGCAAAACGCATGAAACTACTTGAAAATATTGGTACGCATAACGGCTAACAAAATGACGGTGCATAACCAGCAACCCGACCCTTGATGTCATAATGAACTGACATGCATTATAAATAAACTGATGCATTATGAATATGAACTGTCGAAAAAGAACAAAAGTTTTTTTTATTGCAACTCATGATTGTCGACCAATCGACAAGTGTGTTACCGGCCTATTTTAGGTTATTTTTTCGTCATAAGTTTTGACATTTCGATTCTAGAAATTGACCTTTTAACTGACATTAAAAAGGGATTTGACATTTTCAAAGTTTGAAATTTCTAAGTTGTACTTTGACCAGCCCAGACGTATGACGTCATTCGCTGGCTATATAAACCGGCGCACAGTTTAGTTCGCGGCACTCCTCGGATTGGACCCAGGAGGAGTAGTCGGATCGGACCTAAGCTAGGACTAGTTGGATTGGGACCGAGTCGGACTGAGTTGGACTGAACTGGAAAATTGGCCGGACTAAAAGCAGACTTGGGGCCAATTCCTAAAATAGATTAAACGGATTAGATTAAAATTTGTTTGCCTAATAACTTGTCTTAATGTTGAGGTAGACTTAAAAAATTTTGTGCACAAGCGTGAGGTGCTACAAATAATTGCTGTCGCAAATTTCGTATAAATTCATAAACTATGTCATGAGTTATTGGCAAAATAAATTTTAATCTAATCCGTTTAATCCATTTTAGGAATTGGCCCTTGGTTTATTGAGGCTGGACTAGCTTTCAGTTGGAGGCCCTCACCCTACTTGGATAAGGCATTAACATAGATTTAAATTGTGGTTTGGCTTGAGTGCATAATGGTTAACTAATAAACTAATTTACTGGTTCCTGTTGCTTTCTTGATCGTGTATGAAGTAGGACGGCGATCCTAAACCGTGACTGGCTGCTAGTGTAGAACCAGGGAATTGCCGTAAATACAATTCAACATACGGATTGTAAACTAGCTGACTAACGGACCCAGTCCCCAAGAAAAGCAGCCGGTTAGTGTTATCTAAAATGCTGTCGGTACAATTTGTTTTAGGTCCGTCTAGGTATGAGTTAGGTTAAAATTACGTTTCTTTGTATTATCCATAATCTGTGCCCTCCACAATGACACCGCCTGTGCGACCGAGGTATATAGATAGCTATCAGAATGGTTCAGAATCCGCACAGGTGTCCGCCAGGGATGCGTACTGGCCCCGTTCGTATTCAACTGTTACATCGATGTCGCGGTTAAGAACCTGTTGAACCAAGCTAATGTAGGCGCCTCCATATGTTTCCGACATGGCAGCCGTTTTCTTTCAGATGAAGAAAACGCAAAAGCGAACAGTCATATATGGAGACCGTCACCGCCTTACTGTACGCCGATGACGCCGCCCTTGTCGCTACATCCCCAGCAGACATAAATCAGATTGTGAACTGTTTTGAAGCATGTGCAGCTCTGGGTCTGGAAGTAAGCTGTCCAAAGTCAAAGGTCCTATGTCTCTCAGATACACCCAACAACCCAAACTGCCAAGTGAACGGGGAACAGATTCAAATGGTAAACAACTTCAAATATCTTGTCTGCATGTTTTCGCTAGACGGGCTGCTCAACGACAAAATCAGTAACCGAATAAGAGTGGCAAATGCGGCCTTTAGCAAACTATCGAATATCTAGAACAACCACGACCTGCTTCACGTCAAAATGAACATGCTAAAATCTTCTGTTTTGTCGGTACTGCTCTACGGCTGCGAATCCTGGGCTCCACGGGCTGCTGATATTAACAGACTAGAGGTCTTTCAAAACAACTGCATGCGGAAGATTCTGGGGATCTCACTCAGAGACCATTTTCCAACAATGTCACTCAGAAATATCTGTGGGTTGCCAACCATAAAAGACCGTCTAGCCAAGTCACGACTTCGTTGGCTGGGACATGTCGCCAGGCTCTCTGACGGCAGGGTCCCAAAGCGTATGCTTTTTGGGTTGATTTCGGACTGTCCTGAAACCGCTAACAGACCCGGAAGGCCCAGAAAGGAATGGCCGGAGGTGATCCTCGGCGATTTGCGCCAGCTGTCACTACGAGACTGGTACCGAACGGCACAAGACCTACCAACCTGGAGAAGGAAGATCCAAGGATCGGCGGCTTTCATGGACGGAAATTGTCTGGGCCCATAAGTCAAGTCATCCATATGCTATACTGTTTGAAACATGAGTTTAGTAAATTAAGTCTACATAGTAGACATCAGCGATGTTAAGGCGTTGTGTTGCAATTTGGTGACAATAATTCCATTTTCCACTGAAAATTGACACAAGCAGCTACAAGCTACGGCTGCACAACTCAACAGGCTTTGGTTTTTTATCAATTTGCACTACAATAACAAAAAGTAATAATAATTAGAAACTTTGTTTTGATAATGCTTAGTGAGCACATGTATTTGTTTTAGCCTAAACATACAAAGTAGAACACTTGATTCCACATGAGTGGAAATCTATTTGTGTTTAGTAATACATAGTGCTATGTACCTACAACTGGTTACAATGTTTTGGGGGGGAGTTCTTTTTTTTGGGCCACATGGGGGGTTTTTTTTTTGTGGTTTTTTTTTTATTTAATTTTTTGCTCTCGTGCATTGACTTTTCTCAAGATACTTCTGGTTATCTGGGAAATCTTAATGAATTTATTTTTCCTAATTATGTGGTATGACTTTAGTCCTCGAGACAAAACAGTATATATTATGTCAGCGTTCTTAGTTTTAAGCTAGCGGAAAACATTTTGAATGCTTTCCGGATGCATTTAGCAGCTTCAAGTCTGATTTTTTGTCAGAGTATAAATATAGTATAAGTACATTTTTTAAAGCATTTGTCAGTAGTAGTGCTTGCTTGGTGGTAGTTGTTAGCTTGTTTTTCTGAACCGCCTTGATTATCAGGTTAACAAATGGCAACGACGTATATAATGGAATATATTCAGAGTGCAGTGTCGAGAAAGCAGTCAAAATTGTCTGTTCGCAAAAGTTGTTCAGCGAAATGTAGGAAACTTTTCTTTGTGTTTTAAGTGTATGCTATGTAATATTTGTCCCAAGTTTGTACAGAATTGATTCAGTTTACAGATTTTAATGAAACTATAAGTTCGGAGAAAAATGATGTTTTAATAATCTGTTCATATTCGATAAATTCTTCACAATTATCTCAACTACATAACATTTGTTCATTTTGCGTAGACAGTTCATTTGCTAAAAGCACAATTTAGCTTTATGTACAAAAATTTTGAAGGAAATTGCAGCAGTTTGAAATTGCTGCTTCGAAGAAATTGCTAGGTTAGGTTGTAGTTTTGACGGAAAGACAGAAATGAAAATTGGTGAAAATGATTTCATTTGAAAAATAATTTTAGCGCTTTCAAATTATGTAATCATATGATGGCGCAACTGCCTGAAAATAAGTCAAAATTTTACTTTCTAAATTTTGACGTAAGTTAAACGTTCCTGTGATCCATTATTTGAAAGTTCTAACAATTTTCTCTCGAATGACATAAGTATGGGTTATAGCACTGGTTGGCGTGCTATAAGTGATTTATACGCATGTTTCTGTGAAACTCTGAGCGCAGGAGCACGAGTGCGCGAAGCGTACGAGTGCACCTGCATGAGGGTTTTGCACATGCGTATCAATTACTTTTAGCACAATCACCAGTGCTATAAGTGACTTGTAAATAGATTCGCGTATAGCGTGCAGTAAAAGTAGACTGCACGCTGCTGCATGCAGGATAAGTCGGGTTATTGCACTTTACTGTAACACTGAATCGAGTTACAACATTGTATATACGCAGCGGCTGAGGCCACCGCGTAAAAATTTGTAGATCTGATATGAAAAATTTGTAAAGCTGAAGATTAGAATGTAAACTTTTTAGAATATGAAGAAGGGTATGTTTTTTGTTTTTTAGTGCAGCTACAAAACATGGGTTGAAATCGTCAGGCTTACTTCCGGACATTACTGTAAAAAACGAAATATATTAAAAATTGTTTTAATTGGGGCGTTAATGTTAGATTATACTCTTCGACTCAATTTTATTTTAGAATTTTTGCTGCCTTTGGGATTCCAACAAAATTTAGATAAAAAGAGCAAACTTTTTTGCAATAAAATCAGCAACTGTAAAATAAAAAAGCAAAAATTCACTGATTTTTAAAATTTTTAAAATCTTCAGCTTTTTTTTAGGGCGCCAATTACCTTATATGCATTATTTTCTCGAAAATAAGTTTCAATTAGTTTCGAAAAATTAAGAGTTTTTGATAAATATTTGTGCCTGTTACAGCACTTTACGATTAACTTAATTTTATAAACTAAGCTGTCTATAAGCATACTAATGTATTTATTAGGCTTATTTGAAAATTGAATAGCTTTAATACCAAACAAAAATGTCAAGCTTTAGCGCTAACCCCTTTAGTCTATTCCTTTCTTTAATTTTGACGTATGATGCCTTAATTATAATTCAAACAACATTAAATTATGTATTATTGGCTGTGTCACACGCTGCTGTCAAAATACTCTAGTTTTTTCCAGTAAAGCATATCGAAAGGCTAAAAATCTTATTTTTTCAGGGCGAAACTGACACAGAAAACAATTATCGGATATATAGATACTACAATTAGATTCTGACATTAGTAGCTACATAATTAATTCCGCATTACGGATTTCTACTTAAAGCCCCAAAAACCTAGTTTTGTTTCATTTTTCTTTGTTTGAAGCCTGTGATTTATTTCTTTGAAGAATTGTGAAGCCTGTCTGTCACCAACAAAAGTCTCTAAAGTTTTGTCTGGATGGATTTAATCAAAGTGAGTTTACAACTTTTATTTTTGTAAGCATCATTTAATAGCCTTATGCACTCTGGCATAAAAACCCAGACGTTGAGTTGTTGGAGGATATAACGCTTTAGCGATGTAACCGCCGCTTTACATTGTTTCTATGCCTTTCGCTTAAAATAAATAAAAAAGTCGTCAGATAAAAAGGTAATTGAGAAGTTTAATCAACGTGTAATGGCGCTTACATAAATACTTACCATATTTACTTGTACGTATGTTTTTAGGCGCTGTTGTGTTCAATGTTGTTTGTGAGTGGCGCAATTGGGTTGTACGACTGGCCGCTGTTCGCTCTCCCCTCGCTGGAACTGATCGAGCAACGCCACGCCAAGCACGGAACACACCAGCCACACAAACGGACAATAAGACGTCACCAAATACAACAGCTGCTCAACAGATCTCAGTGGTTCATCATACCCGTCGGCGTTTTGTAATTGGGATCAGAGAAATTAGATTTGATGACTGAAACTATACTTACCGCTCAAGAGATCATGAAAAACGCAGCGATAATCGCTATTATCTCTCATCAGTTGCCATGCAAATTAGACCTGGTATAAAAAGCTTATTTTTACTTGGACTTGATTGCTGAAGGTTCTGAAAAAAACTATCCCTGTTGAATGTAGCAACCAAACAGAATTCTAGCCAAACCGATGACGCTATATTGATGGTAACACGGAAAAATTTATTAATGAAGACATTTACAAATTTGGGCATATTGTTTACTTGTGTTTTTTGTATTGTTGCAAGTTGATGAACTTTTAGCGTTATGCACTTGTTATTACAACAGTAAACCATACTTTAATTTGAACTAACGATTCATATGCTTCATTATAATTAAATTATTATCTCAATGTCATAAAAATACGTTTAAATGCATGTACAAAAGCATTCTTGTGTAAAAGTATATAAAGAGAAATACTAGAAAATAATAGAGATACAAAGTACTAAACTGTCATAGTGTTTATGTTTCTCCAACTTAAATAAAAACTGAGACACTAGTACTTCGCGCAAGGGTTTTATTAAGTTTTTGAATGCTAATAATTATAAGAATTATAATTGCGGGTTACTTGTAATTGCCACAGCTAGCTACCCAATTAAACGCCAAACTAACCGATAACAAAAAAACAAAACATAAAAGAAAAACAATAATGAATTCAAGTGGAACCATTTTTTGGGCTTGCATGGCAATATTTCGATCAACTTGATGTGCAGCAGACAAACGAAAGCCGCTGCAAACGGCTAAATTAATCTGATGTAGAAAAACAATTGGTGTGATAACTCTTGAGTTTATATACTTGTCATAGTTCTCCCTAAGAAATAAGAACACACCAACAACACAGCACAACAAGACACAACCCACAGTATTGGAGTTAATTGTGTGAAACTAATCAGTGATTCATAAGTTAAACAATTAAATTTTATGTTTCATACATGAATTTATTTTTCATTATCAGTTAGATAACGCAGTATCAGATTCAGTCAAGTTTTTCTTTGCAACCGTAATCTGTGTCTTGCTTTGAAAAATAGTCATCCTTGTCAGTTCCATGAACTTAGTAAAAACAAGATTTCAAAACGGATGGTGATTCAATTCAATTAGAATTAGTAGATCTATAATAATTAGTTTATAATGTAATGCACTGCTTACTCAGGATAAGTTACGGTCCAAGCAATTAGAATAACATTGTTACAAACTTGCTTTTTTTCAAAGTTTAAAACATTAAAAAAGCCTTTTAGCGTGTCATATTCATGGATGCTGAATTTTCTAGAAAAACTTGCATTTAGAAAGTAGCAAAATTAAGTCAATGTTAAAAAGTAACAGAAAATTAATCAACAGCAACTACTTAATTGAACTTTGATAAACTTGTGTAAAAGAGGGATTTATACACGTCTTGCAATTTGTGTATATGACCAATACCTATACCAAGAATATATACTTGTACATAACACACTGGTTACTATGCGTTTTGTTGCTGTTGAACGCAAGAGGATGCCCAATTGTTAAAAAAAGAAAAAAAATGAGGCACCGTGAATCAAACCCTGGCTGCTCGAGCCCACGACAAGATTGCTAACCACTACACCACAGCCCAAAGTCTCGCAGGTTCTGTAAGATGTCAAAGTAGATTTGGTAGGTTAGTTGTTTTATTGACACAGTCAAATATTTCTGTACACAATAAAAATAGGTGCTTGAAAACAAAAAATAACTTGAAAGAGTTTATTTGTCAGTTTTTTTTTATGAATTCCCAGTAGCGGAATGAGGTTATCAACAGCGAAGACATATTTGGTTCTGGTTCACGCAAAATGAGCTCGAAATGTTGATACACAAGTTCGGAAAAGTTGGCGTAAATTGTCACATTTTCGAATTAGTCATTACAGTTGTCAACCGTAACGGATTGCTATACATCAATTTATTCCTTTTTAAACTGTGTAACTCTCTTGATCCGTTCCAATCATATAACGCTGACGGGTATGATGAACCACTGGGCTCTGTTGAGCAGCTTTTGGATGTGGCGCCGTGTTGTTGCCCGTTTGTGTGGCTGGTGCGTTGCGTGCTTGGCATGGCGTTGCGCGATCAGTTCCAGCGAGGGGAGAGCGAACAGCGGCCAGTCGTACAACCCAATTGCGCCACTCAGAAACAGAATTGAGCACATTAGCGTCTGAAACAAGCACGTTTTGCGAGTACAGTTGATTTAGTTTTGGATGAATTAATTTGCGACGACCTAATATCAGAAAATATAATATGGCACAGTATAACTTTATATACAATAGAAGCTATAAGCAAATAATTTGTCTGAAATTTCTCTCGCACTCCCGCAATCGATTTATTTTGGTTAGTTTACTTAGTTACATTAAAAAAAATTTCAAATACCACCAATTTGAAGGCTCGTAGCTAAGTATACAGGACAGTTATAAAAAAATTGACCACACACATTTTGTTTGCACCCATATCCAATTTAGAGCGAAATCCAAAAACCTTTCTAAAATCGTTTCAAAGGGAGGTTGAAGTTAACAGACAGAAAAACACAAGTCAGTCATATATATATATATATATATATATATATATATATATATATATATATATATATATACACACACACACACACACACACACACACACACACACACACACACACACACACACACACACACACACACACACACACACACACACACACACACACACACACACACACACACACACACACACACACACACACACACACATATATATATATATATATAAACACACACAAACAGATAATTATATGACAACTAAATTGAAATACTCACCCTAATAAAGTCATTACGCCAATACTGTTGCCGGTTACAAAAGCGTAGTAAGTAAAGTAAGTAATCAATAGCAACCAATAGGATAGGTTGGTTATGTATTAGTTAAATAGTAATTACTCCAATAATTGGTTAAATAACTCTTTGAACTGGCACTTGGGTGGCAACTGAATTAATGGACAAAATTAGACTATCAATTTATGTTGACGTTTAAGTAGATCCATTTAAACATGTCAGCTGCAAATAGACAAATAATAAAGCCATTATTCAATTATTTTCATTAAAAAACCAGTTTTAGGGAGTAACAGAGTAGGTAATTAATTCTAATAAAAATAAAGTAAGTGGTTTTGGATGTACTTACAATCGAACTGTCAAACACAGTTTTGCATATATTGTTGTGACATTTTATTTCTACTTCAAAAAGATGATACACTGGCAATTGCGTCGAAAACTTGCCTTTGTTTTTAAAAAATACGGGCTTAGAAAGAAAGAAAGAAAGAAAGAAAGAAAGAAAGGAAGAAAGAAAGAAAGAAAGAAAGAAAGAAAGAAAGAAAGAAAGAAAGAAAGAAAGAAAGAAAGAAAGAAAGAAAGAAAGAAAGCAAGAAAGAAAGAAAGAAAGAAAGAAAGAAAGAAAGAAAGAAAGAAAGAAAGAAAGAAAGAAAGAAAGAAAGAAAGAAAGAAAGAAAGAAAGAAAGAAAGAAAGAAAGAAAGAAAGAAAGAAAGAAAGAAAGAAAGAAAGAAAGAAAGAAAGAAAGAAAGAAAGAAAGAAAGAAAGAAAGAAAGAAAGAAAGAAAGAAAGAAAGAAAGAAAGAAAGAAAGAAAGAAAGAAAGAAAGAAAGAAAGAAAGAAAGAAAGAAAGAAAGAAAGAAAGAAAGAAAGAAAGAAAGAAAGAAAGAAAGAAAGAAAGAAAGAAAGAAAGAAAGAAAGAAAGAAAGAAAGAAAGAAAGAAAGAAAGAAAGAAAGAAAGAAAGAAAGAAAGAAAGAAAGAAAGAAAGAAAGAAAGAAAGAAAGAAAGAAAGAAAGAAAGAAAGAAAGAAAGAAAGAAAGAAAGAAAGAAAGAAAGAAAGAAAAAAAGAAAGAAATATAACATAGTGCTTAAGGTGGTAGTTACGTTTTCGAAGTTTTTGCAATAATTCAAAAGTTACTTGATCGAACATAATCAAACTTGGCACGGACATTGCGATTGTAAATAGCAATCTTTTAGCTAATTTTCACATTGATTCAAACTTTTACGACTAATTAATAGCTAAAAAACTGGATTTTTTGTGTATTTTTTGAGGACTTACAAAATTATATGCAAATTTTTGTGGCTGTTACACTACTCATAAAAGCCAATCAAAAAAGGTCTAACCCAATTTATTTTAAAAATATTTTCAGCTAAAATATGACATATTTCTGTTAGTCGTTCTAGGCGATCCGTAACTTTGAAGTTTTTTTACCTCAATTTTGACTTCTCATGCCAATATCACGAAATACCAATAACCACTTTGCACAATAATTTACATGTACATAGTCCCTTATGCATCTATTATACCTGCAAAATTTAGTTTGTATATGTCACAGCAGCCACGAGCATTGGCAGTGTTAATAAACCCCTTCAAAAATTGCAAATTTTCTTCAGTCTCCTGAAACGTCATTTTTAAAACTTTTGTCCGCCATTTTTTCAACGGGTACGGGAAAACTGTGCTTAATGTATTATTAGCTGACCCCAATGAGGCCCTATTTAACTGAATTAAATTTTTTTTAAAAATCCGTCATTTCTGAGCACAATGAGTGATTTCAGTTGAAGTAACCAATATCCTGTTCCGTTCATAAGAATGCGAAGACACCTTAATTGACAGTAGCCAAATAAATTTGCCCTATACCTTTTTCGAATTGAGTAAAAAGGTTGATTATTTTTTTAGTTACAGCCTACCAAAGTCATAAAAACTGCCGTTTTTTGACTTTTTAGAAAAATTTCAGGCAAAATTTTGCTCACTGTAAAAATCTGCTAAATTATTACGTTTAGTTAAGCATACCAGTAGGTTCGTAACACATCAACGTGCCTTTGGTATAAATTGCGTAATTGTATGCGGAATTTTTTTACCACAGTGAAGAAATAACGAAATACGGGGAAAAATGCTTAAAATTGAGCTGATGAGCTTCACCAAAATAGTTGGCGTGCACACTATGAGTAACACCGACTCTTGAAAAATTGTTATTTTGTAAAAAATAAGTTGATTAATAATATGCAAAAGACCGCTTGTAAATTGATTTAGTAATTGCTACAAAATAGAACATTGAAAAAAGCTGCGAAAACGTTACTACCACCTTAAGTGGTCTAGAATTAGCCAAACGCTCGTTATGAACTGTTCTAGCTACTTTCAGTATTAGATTAGAATAAAGAGATAGAAAAGAATAAAACAATTGTTATAAAAACAACCACATTTCATATATCTGACCAACGTTTTAGACATTTAAGGGGATAGTGCCGCGAAAGCCGTCAGCTTTGCATGTGAAGCTGTAAAACTAGCTAAATTAAACGTTTCAACGTACTCTTTTTATTTAAAAAAATCCATTTAATTCCCAGTCCACGCAGTAACAGTCCAGGGACCATGCACACAACATTTTCTTGAAAACTTTGGGAGTGGTACATATTAGTTTTGGGTCCGTTTTTGGCAATATGCTAAAACAGTTATCTGACAATGGCTGCCTGTACACATGATAAATTATATTTGGTGGCTCAGTGAAAAATGAACTTTCCACATCTCATTACCCTACTGACTTACGCAACAAAATATTGGTAAAATAAAATTATGAGTATTGCTAAAATGCTTCAGTTTGAACACTGTCGTTGTTCCAGTGGCAATATAATGATTCTCAGCAAAAACTGCTATTTTTGAATTTTTATTTCAAAATTTTGGCCCGAGACCTAGCCCAACTCAATGTTGCTACTTGAGCCAAGTAGCACTATTGCGCAACATCCATAAATTTTAACTGTCAAGCGTATTGCTGTTAAAGCTTCTGAAGTACATGTAATGTTTTGACACAATTTTTTGCCACAAATAAGAAAAATGAAAAATGAAGCTTCGTTTTTCTTTTGATTTCAAAATAAGTGCCTAAATTTTTTTACAATTTATCATTATTGCTGCGAGTACCTTACAGGTTACGCACAGTTTTACAGTTTAAACAGGCATTACTCCACAACGACTCAAGCAATTTGCACCAAAATTTGTGTGCATAAACTAAAGCATATGTGCTTTTACTCTGTGTAAAGAATCTAAACAAAAAGTTTTTTAATTGTGACGAAATTATCGAATGTGAATAGGTTTTCAAACAGTCATTTTTCCGAATTTGCGACTTCACTGCTAACTGTATGCTGCATCTATTTTTCTGAAACTTGGCAAAAATATTTGCCTTAAAACATATTTTTAGAATATATAAAGAACAATGACCTATCTTTCACTGAAAAAGTTTTATAGTCGCGCAAAATCGACTGCTTTCGCGACACTACCCC
>JASANF010012235.1:0-24252 GCA_030248245.1 Trissonchulus sp. WLG1_4 | reverse complement strand
AAAGTCATCGATAGTAATCAATGGAAGTGCTCCAAACCTGCAATGAGCTACGTTGTGATATATAGCCAATTACAGATCTGGCAGCGCAGCCATCAGCGCTGCATGTTATCTGCAAAGTTGCGAAAACAGTGACGGTTTGAACACCCGGTGATGAAAGCCGGACATAACCGAGGCACCAAACCGTTCACTGAAATCCAATGTAGCTGAAACCAGCGGCAGAACGGCAGCAAGCTGACTGTGATACAAGTGAAGCCCGTGTAGCACTAGTCAACTTGTTGCAGATGTGGCACTGTAGCAAAACGTCCAATGGCTACAACCGCAGCCTGCTATAATGTGCAACAGTGGTTGTGTCGTGCCGCACAAAAGCACAAGCTGTGGTCGAAGTCTTATAAACAATCCGTGAAATCAGGCGTCAGTGATCCCGAGAGTGCATTCTAGTCAGCAAAACTACAGTCTGACGAAAATACACTCAAGGAATAACCGACGCAAAAGTCATCGATAGTATGGCATCAATGGAAGTGCTCAATAACCGACGCAAAAGTCATTGATAGTATGGCATCAATGGGAGTGCTCCAAACCTGCAATGAGCTACGTTGTGATATATAGCCAATTACAGATCTGGCAGCGCAGCCATCAGCGCTGCATGTTATCTGCAAAGTTGCGAAAACAGTGACGGTTTGAACACCCGGTGATGAAAGCCGGACATTACCGAGGCACCAAACCGTTCACTGAAATCCAATGTAGCTGAAACCAGCGGCAGAACGGCAGCAAGCTGACTGTGATACAAGTGAAGCCCGTGTAGCACTAGTCAACTTGTTGCAGATGTGGCACTGTAGCAAAACGTCCAATGGCTACAACCGCAGCCTGTGATAATGTGCAACAGTGGTTGTGTCGTGCCGCACAAAAGCACAAGCTGTGGTCAAAGTCTTAGAAACAATCCGTGAAATCAGGCGTCAGTGATCCCGAGAGTGCATTCTAGTCAGCAAAAGCTACAGTCTGACGAAAATACACTCAAGGAATAACCGACGCAAAAGTCATCGATAGTATGGCATCAATGGAAGTGCTCAATAACCGACGCAAAAGTCATCGATAGTATGGCATCAATGGGAGTGCTCCAAACCTGCAATGAGCTACGTTGTGATATATAGCCAATTACAGATCTGGCAGCGCAGCCATCAGCGCTGCATGTTATCTGCAAAGTTGCGAAAACAGTGACGGTTTGAACACCCGGTGATGAAAGCCGGACATAACCGAGGCACCAAACCGTTCACTGAAATCCAATGTAGCTGAAACCAGCGGCAGAACGGCAGCAAGCTGACTGTGATACAAGTGAAGCCCGTGTAGCACTAGTCAACTTGTTGCAGATGTGGCACTGTAGCAAAACGTCCAATGGCTACAACCGCAGCCTGTGATAATGTGCAACAGTGGTTGTGTCGTGCCGCACAAAAGCACAAGCTGTGGTCGAAGTCTTAGAAACAGTCCATGAAATCAGGCGTCAGTGATCCCGAGAGTGCATTCTAGTCAGCAAAAACTACAGCCTGACGAAAATACACTCAAGGAGTAACCGCCGCGAAAGTCATCGATAGTATGGCATCAATGGAAGTGCTCAATAACCGCCGCGAAAGTCATCGATAGTATGGCATCAATGGAAGTGCTCCAAACCTGCAATGGGCTACGTTGTGATAAATAGCCAATTACAGATCTGGCAGCGCAGCCATCAGCGCTGCCTGTTATCTGCAAAGTTGCGAAAACAGTGACGGTTTGAACACCCGGTGATGAAAGCCGGACATTACCGAGGCACCAAACCGTTCACTGAAATCCAATGTAGCTGAAACCAGCGGCAGAACGGCAGCAAGCTGACTGTGATACAAGTGAAGCCCGTGTAGCACTAGTCAACTTGTTGCAGATGTGGCACTGTAGCAAAACGTCCAATGGCTACAACCGCAGCCTGTGATAATGTGCAACAGTGGTTGTGTCGTGCCGCACAAAAGCACAAGCTGTGGTCGAAGTCTTAGAAACAGTCTATGAAATCAGGCGTCAGTGATCCCGAGAGTGCATTCTAGTCAGCAAAAACTATAACAGTCTGACGAAAATACACTCAAGGAATAACCGACGCAAAAGTCATCGATAGTATGGCATCAATGGAAGTGCTCAATAACCGACGCAAAAGTCATCGATAGTATGGCATCAATGGAAGTGCTCCAAACCTGCAATGAGCTACGTTGTGATAAATAGCCAATTACAGATCTGGCAGCGCAGCCATCAGCGCTGCATGTTATCTGCAAAGTTGCGAAAACAGTGACGGTTTGAACACCCGGTGATGAAAGCCGGACATAACCGAGGCACCAAACCGTTCACTGAAATCCAATGTAGCTGAAACCAGCGGCAGAACGGCAGCAAGCTGACTGTGATACAAGTGAAGCCCGTGTAGCACTAGTCAACTTGTTGCAGATGTGGCACTGTAGCGAAACGTCCAATAGCTACAACCGCAGCCTGTGATAATGTGCAACAGTGGTTGTGTCGTGCCGCACAAAAGCACAAGCTGTGGTCGAAGTCTTAGAAACAGTCCATGAAATCAGGCGTCAGTGATCCCGAGAGTGTTTTTTTTTTTTTTTTGTTTTTTTTTTTTTTTTTTTTTTTTTTTTGTTTGTTTGTTTTTTTTTTTTTTTTTTTTTTTTTTTTGTTTTTTTTTTTGTTTTTTTTGGTGGTTTTTTTTTTTTATTTTTTTTTTTTTGTGTTTTCTGTTCCTATTCGTGTTTTTGCTTTTTATCATGATCTGCAAAAAGTTTGCCCAGCCGTCGACACACAATTGAAGTGGCGTACCCCTTAGATTCCACCCAAGACTCTAGTACCACAGCCCATGCGGCACCATCCTTAAACGATCTGTGTTGGCACTCCATTCTTAAGGGTCGACAGCAAGCTATGTGTTGTATCCGGGAGGTTTTCCGGAACCTGCTGGTTCGAAGCATGGACGCCCGGGAGCATGGAATGGACGTCCCGCCCCTGACAACTCAGGAGGTCGAACCACCGCCCATTAGTTTCCGGAATCTAGACTACATCGGCAGTTTGTCGGATCTGCAACGGGGTGCGCAGATGCCCGCTAGTCGGTCGGCTAGTCGAGTCACGACCACACCGACCCAAATTTCAGCGAGAACTCGACATCAATCTATAACTGATCGACCTTCGGACCAGAGAATTGGATCGCCGTTGAGATTTGGCCAAGACCCGGACAACTATTTTGGCCTAATGCAGGTGAGGCTGTCCTAGGCCAGAAGGCCAAGTTTGAGGATCGATTTTATAGTTTTATACAGACATTCAGACATACGGGCAAACGGATGAACGGACGTACGGCACAGTGAACAGCAGAACCAGAGGTGGACGCGGGTCGTGGGTACCCGCGGGTTGGGTTGGGTTGGGTCGGAAAATTTGAGCCGTGGGTCGACCCGCGGCCCGCGGGTACCCACTGCAGGCTGCGCGGGTTGAAACATTTTTGTCAGACCCGCGAAACCGAAAAAACTACCAAGGTTTGTATAGCCCCCAGAAAAAAATTTAGCATACGTCTCCAATTATTGACAAAATTTGGCCTAAAAATTAAACAATTCTCATTTTTTTTCCTGGGGGCTGCCGCCCCCAAACCCCTGTGGCTTAATATTCCTTGTCATCAACTTTCATCAAAGCCTATATAATGTCTGCAAGAGTACATTATGCTGCATGTAACTTGTGTAATTTTGTTTTTAATTTTCCTGTCGGAAAAAATTCCAGTTGACCAAATTTGTCCAAAAATTGAAAAGAACCTCCATTTTTTTCTGGGGGCTGCCGCCCCAAGACCCGCGAAACAGTGACTTTATTTAATTTAAAGACCAAATTTACATTTTGTTACATATGTAAGCCACTTCGCCAATAAGTGTAAAAATAATTGGATTCTGGGGCTGACGCCCTCAGACCCCGCAGTAGTGAGTTTAGGCAAGTGAACAAAAAAGTGGACAACGTGCGACCCCCCCTTTTCAATCCTGGCTACGCCCTGTGTACCATGCATATACATACGTTATGGTTATAGAGTGGTGGGTCAAAGTGGGTCGCGGGTCGGGTTTTTCATCGCGGGTTGGGTCGCGGGCTACCCACGAGTGTAGGTAGAGTCGCGGGTTGGGTTGGGTCGTGGGTCGAAAATTCTGACCCGCGTCCACCCCTGGGCAGACGGATGTTTGATTCATACTTTTGTTTGTTCAGACATCAGTCGTACCAATAGTACAGTTCATGCTGGCAGTGTGCTGAAACGAGGGGGTACCCCCCCCCCCCCTGAAATCAAGACACCACCGAATTTGCGCTGGCAGTGTGCTGAAACGAGGAGGGTACCCCCCCTGAAATAAGACACTTCCCGGATTTGAGGGGGGGGGTCCCCCCCTGAAATCAAGACATGTCTTGATTCTGGTGGGGGTAGCCCCCCCTGAAGTCAAGGCATAAAAGGGCTATTTCGGCCGGAGCATCATCCGGGCCGATTAGCTAGGATAGGGAGGAGTGTCATACTCTTCCCTATTATGTACTCTTGGTCGTACATATATTATGTGCATTTGCCCTTCAGCCGTGTTCAAAGTCAAATTCGGTTTTAGTTAGCCAAAATTTTCCAGCATTTGGACCATTGCAAATGGATATATAGCTTATTGCACCTTTAGCCATACGCCCGTACATCAATATGTCCGTTTGTCTTAATGTCCGTTCATCGTAAAAGTATGAATCTAAAACGGAAAGCGTACTCTGTCCGTGTCCGTTTTCCGTATGCCCTACTATGGTTATCTACAATGAAAAACTTTACGCTTTAGTTTCAGTTTCTGACAGCGTCGATAAGTTGTCATATTTGAGCCAAAAAGCATAGAAATTGACTGAAATTTCACTGAGTGATTATCCATTCTTCACTGGATTAAAGGAGTCGAATTTAATCCTACTAAACTGTTGAAAATTTAGCTTGAAAATGCTATTCCTAAACCTGCGGGGACTCAACGGAGTTAACTGTTAGCACGCTGCTTTTTATTCACACTTCACGAACTAACCTATACATTAGGTACAACTACATATGGACCTACTGTTAGTACCTCTGCAATCATGTGATAGGTTAAAGCCTGTTTCACACGATGGGGAAAACGCGTGGGGTGCCGCTTGGGGCACCCCATGGGGTGCCACATGGTGCCACATGATGCCCCTCGGGGTGCCCCGAGGGGCACCATGTGGCATCGTGTGACACCCCATGGGATGCCCCACGTGGGGAAAATCAGTATCGCTCGCCGTGCGTTTTTCCATGTGGCACCACATACGACAGCCAATTAGTGAGCACTGTTGATGATCACGTGACTTTATACAAATGCTTAAAGGACAATTTTAGGGCTTAAACTCAATCATTTGAGTTAATTCTTTTACATTTGGTTAGTCTATTACGGCTTTTACGAATACGTAGCTCATGAATTATATTTAAGTAAGCTACAAAATTTAAATAATTTTTTATAAATTCTTACACGTAATTTATGCCCAAGGCACATATCACATACGTCAAAATTCAATGTAATGTGAAGTATGTGTTACAAACGTGAATAGGCCTTAAAACCAGTTCTTTTGTCTTTCTATTCAAAACATTTAAACATACGGTCAACCTACATTTGTACGGTCATACGGTCAACCTGTATTTCTAAAGTGTGAGTAGACTTGCCTATGCCACTGGCTTAGTCAAGGGTAGTAGCCACGAAGAAAGTCCGACGGTTGGTTGGTTTGTCCCGTTGTGTTGTGTTTACTGCCGTATTGCCCCCAAATTGTCTATATCTGCCCCATGTTCGGTTTATTCTATTATTAAATCCTTATTACCCGGTTTTCGTGTGGTTTTCTTGATGTTTTAGGCTTAGGGTGTTATTTATGTATTTTTAGTGGGTTTTGGGTAGTTTTTGGGTAGTGAGCGAGCTGCGGCCCTATCTTTTAGCCTAGGACGGAGACACTTCGGTTCGAACTTGGAATCTAGACCATAAGAACTTCACAGTAATACCTTCGTAAATTACTTGGTATTTTGACCGTTTACGCGCCTAAAAATTCAAACTCCCGCGCGTTCATGCCCCATCGTGTGAATACGTTACCCCAGGGGAATCCCCGGGGGACACCACACGATGCCACATGATGCCCCACGGGGCACCCCTTGGGGTGTCACATGGGGTGCCCCACGTGGGGATTCCCCACGTTTTTCCCCATTGTGGGAAATGTGAAACAGGCTTAAGGATGAGTTCTGCTGACTAAAATTAAGCGGCTGAACTAATTTATTCCGTATAGTCCGTTATATGCTTCCTAACCCTCGGACTAAAAAACGTCTAGTCCTTTTAATCCGGTAAAGGAATGGGCTCTAGTTGCAGAGCAGCTCGGCGTCGGACCCTATCAGCCTTTTTAACTTTATTTCAGGTCCCACTTCGAAATCCGACTCGACGCAGTTTCTCCCTGGAAGTTTTGTATCCACGATCGCCCACAAACAAAGTCATCCTAAACAAAGACACAAAAGCCAGTCGTCCTCCGCTGTCTCCAATCGATGTGTCTATATATCCGGTACGAGAACCTTTTAGCAAGACGTTTACTTGGCTTAGGTATCTTGGGGACATTCCTGAATTTGACTACGGGCCAATTCCTAAAATGGACTTAACGGATTAGACTTAATTAAATCCGGAATTTAGGAATTGGATTCCGGATTTATCGGATTCAAAGTTTCAGACGGACTAAACGGACTTATTTCAGTCCGATCCAATTCCTAAAATACCACCGGATTTAAGTTTTTAATCCGTTTCAATTCCTAAAATACTTTCGGATTAAACGTGCTGCTGGACTTAATTAAGTCCGCTGAGCAAAAATCCAATTCCAAAAATGGTTTTATTTAAATCCGTTTAATATTCGGATTTAAAACTACATGCAAATTGTAGCATTTTAAATCCGCGTAACGTTACGCGGATTTAATGGATTTAAAGGCAGGGTGCGTCTCACTTATTTGGCTATAACTTTAGACTACCTTAACCGATTTGGACGATCAATATGTCAAATGAAAGCGCATAAATTGGGCTTTTCAACTGCATAAGTTTTGACATTTTATTTTTTAGTTATACTCTAAATATTGGTTATTATTAAGCAAAAACACACACACTCGCTACTTCTGAATTCAGTATTTTTCATTTTCAAAGAGTTTGGTGGTTTTTGATGCCTATTACAAGTACGCAACATCAAAAAATTATAAATTAGATTTAACCGTTAACTACAACTATTTTAAGTTAGCCAGTTTAAGTTATAAAACTGTTTAATAAAGTCAGTCAGTTTACAAACTGTCAACTGTGTCAATCAGTTAACTGATACTAAAATGTTTCTTTCAGAAATAGCAGATCGTTGCCCCTTAGGCTCGATTCATACTGACAGCCATTTATCCGTTCAGCCGTCAAAATTAATAGTGTTTAAGATCAAATTGTGGCGTGATTATTGCGGAATTTGGCTGGCTAACGGACATATACCTATACGGCTGTAAGTATGAATCGACCCTAATAAATAGTGTATAAAACTAGTGGTTCAACTGCATTTTGTTTAAAGCATCTTAAAAAGGTTATCAATCCCGTTTACAGGCGAAAAAAAATTTCAAAATTTCTGAACTGGGATTCGAACTGTGATCAGTAGGGTGGGAAGCAAAAATCTAAACCACTAGACTGCCAGGGTGTTATTATGCAGGCATTAAAATGTCTTTATAAACTTTTAAGACAGTTGAGTTGAGTGCTGAGCACAACAATTGAAAAACTAAAATTTTTCACGCAAAATATGTTGAAAAAGACACAAATTACGATGGAATTAATAACGCACCGCAAACCCACGCTATTCTTTCACTAGTAGGCAAGTTTGTTTATAATTGGCTGATCCTGGTATCACATGTAATATCAGCCATATTTTGATTGGCCGATTTGCTTAATGACGCTTGGGAGCAAAACGGAAGCATTACGAACACTTTAAATCTTGTATTTTAGGAATTGGATCGGACTTAATTAAGTCCGATTAAAAATAGTCGAATTTAATTAAAATCCAATTCCTAAAATGCCGGATTTAATGGATTTAAGCGCATCAACGTGCTCAGCTAAGTCCGACTAAACGGATTTAAAATATGCAGCGTGACAAGTTAAATCCGTTAAATCAGGTATTTTAGGAATTGGATTTTGCTGCTTGTTAAATCCACTCGTTAAGTCCGATTAAAATTAATCCGTTAAGTCCATTTTAGGAATTGGCCCTACGATTGCAAATGCTCCCACTAAAACATTGGCCCATATTCACATACTAAGTGTTATTCACAAACTAACGCTAAGCGTTTGCTAAGCGCTAAGCGCTTAAGTATGTTTAGCATGTTAAAAGGTCAAGTTTGTGAATAACACTTAGCGCTTATAAGCGCTAACAATAAGTGTAAACACTAAGTTTAAGCGTTACACTTAGTATGTGAATACGGGCCATTGGGTATCACTTTGGGTCAGGGTTTTTTTTCAAAAAAAATCGTGAGCAAAACTGAGCAAAATTTCAGATCTGTGAGCAAGTCCTAAATTTGCTAGTTTACGTTTCATGCTTGGTTATCGCCTGACGAGTACCGACCCAGAAAAGTGGAATTATTACACTTTTAACACCAAAAGAGACACTTATTAGCACATTTCGCTTAAAAACAATTTTGTGTGAAGTGAGACTGAAGCTCAAAACACCGAAAAGTATATACACCTTTGTTGGCCCAGTGAGGGTCCAAAAGCTATCAAATCTGGAAGTATTACAAAAATTTTTACTACAATCGTCATTATTCGAGTTCCAGACCGCCAAACGGCAATTTTCATTTGGCAATTTGGGACGGGCAACCAGTGGCGTACCCAGAAAAAAATTTCGGGGGGGATGACTTTGTTTTATTGTAATGGGTTAAGATGCACTTTTTAGCAATTTTAATGCTTACAAAATGCACTTTTTAGCAATTTTAACGCCTTACAAACGCAAGATCACCAAACTACAATGTTGCAGGGGTCTGGGGGCGGCAGCCCCCAGAAAAAAATTGGCGATTTTTCCAATTTTTAGACCGAATTTGGTCAACTGGAGGCGTATCAGAAATGTTTCCCGACAGAAAAATTAAAACAAAATATGATGTCACATCAGGCAGTGTATTACAGAACTAAATAAAGCATAATATCAAGAGTACATAATAGGAAGAGTATGACACTCTTCCTATTATGCCTACGGGCGTGCGTCCAATGCGCAGCGCGAAATAGCCCGTTTATGTACGGTTTTGAGGGGGGGGGCACCCCCCCCCTCAACTGAAGACCCCGTCTTCAGTTGAGGGGGGGGGTACCCCCCCCCTCATTTCAAGACATTGAAAAAGTTTTTGCGCTACCCCCCCCCCCTCAGTTCAGTACCCCGTCTTCAGTTGAGGGGGGGGTACCCCCTCCTAAGTTCAGCACATCAACAAAAGTCCTTGTCAGTGTCTTGAAATGAGGGGGGGGTACCCCCCCTCAAAACCGTACATAAACGGGCTATTTCGCGCTGCGCATTGGACGCACGCCCGTAGGCATAATAGGAAGAGTGTCAAACTCTTCCTATTATGTACTCTTGATAATATATGTACTCTTGATAATATGAAGATAATAACAAGGAATAGTCAGTCATAGAGATGCAGGGGTCTGGGGGCGGAAACCCCCAGAAAAAAATTGGAGAAAATTTTGATTTTTCGGCCAAATTTTGTTAATTGGAGACCTATCGAAGTTTTTTTCAGCCGACCATAAAAAACCACAGGTGGGGCCTTCAGAGCGGTGAGCAGAGTTTGAGCGAAATTTCAATTTTGGTGAGCAAAATTTCAAAATCTTGAGCATTTGCCCCGTATTTTGCCCAAAAAAACCCTGCTTTGGGTAGAATAGGTGGTTATCAATTCTAAAACGAAAAATTCAGCTAGATATATTAAAGGTTTAAGGTTAAGTAACTTAAGTTTGAGCGGGAAAATACATCATTATGACCGAAACTTTGCAAGAGTGACCTGTTTTTGTCAATTTCATTAATTCATGAACATGAAGTATGAATGCAACTCCCCAGATCAAGGGGTATATGCGATAAGCAAACAAGCACGTCTTGCGAGTAACACCATGTCAGTGGTATGTAGATATGTGAGTAATTGCGTCGTTCCTATGTTCACACATCCTTAAGTTCGGTCCGGGTTCATACATGTAGTTGGGGGGGGGGGATGGGTGGGGGGAAGACCCCCCCAAAATTCGGTCCCGGGGGAGGGAGGGGGGGTCCCGCCAGGAGGAAAAGAGGGGGGAGGGTCCCGGCGAGAGTAAAATTTTGGGCAAAATTTGAAAAAATCGGCATTTTTTTGTGAAATTTAGGCTATTTTTACCAAATTTTTTGCCAAAAAGTGTCAAAATCGACGTTTTTTGGTCGAAAAAGCTACAAATTGCGTCATTTTTGGGAGGAGGGGGGGGTCAAAATAAGTTGACGCTTGGGAGGGGGGTCCCACCGAGGGGGGAGGGGTACCCAAAATTTTGGTGCTGTTACATGTATGGTTCGGAAAGCTATCCTAGAAACTAGAAAGCAATTGCATCCAGTAGGAAGGGCTGAGGTGGATGCTTCTATTGCTTTAGCTGGTATAATCACGTGAAATTGTCAGGCTTTGGGGTCACAGCGCTTCCATACTCCAATTGTTTTCCGAGGCGCGGATTATGGCTTTCCTTCTCCATTTTATAATCTTGCCTTTAAAACCCGGACAGAATTAGTACGTACTAGTATACCTTAAGCTGTTCCAGGTCTAGATGCATACAATACTTCATCGTGAAAAGTTCGAACTTAATCGGACGGATCCAGGCAAACAAAAATCTGGTCCAGGCTACCCCTTTGACAATACTCGTGGTGATTTTAGTTCCTGATTTCTAAAAACGACAAAACTACGGTAAACCAATTGGCTGAGAAGTGAGACCCAAAAATTTAACTATGAAACCATCAATTTAATTCTAAAAAATTGGCACTAAATTTCAGGTCCCGCACACCGACCACCAAAACCGAGCCAGAAGCCACCCAATGAAGGCGGGGTCAAGGGTCAAAGGGCGCTGTATGACCTGCTTCCGATATGGCAGCACGTTTAATCTCAGCAAGGCCGACCAATTGACGTCCGTTTGCGATTTCCCCGAGCCCGACGGCGTTAACGTGACCCTGATGCGTCTGGGAGAGTGCAAGACTTGTGGCAAACGCATCTGTGGGTCGCCAAAAGACACGCCATCGGTGTTGTCTTGCCTGCAGGCTATTCTGGGCGAAACGGGTGTGCAAAAGTTGTGCAAAAATTGCTTGCGGTCCACTGGGGCAGTATCGGTGCGTTGTAGTAGAACTAGTGTCAAGAAAGGGAGGGGGGATTCTTAACGAAAGAAAGACAGCATCATCATCAGAATGGCCCAGGACCAGGAGGTATTCGAACCACCCAATTCTGTGGATCTGCAGACCGGCGCTCTAACCACTTCAGCTACTGGGACGATGCTGAACTGTCGTAAATCCCTTCAAGTACTCTAGGGGTTAATCTTACTCCACATCCCTCCCCTTCTAGTAAAGATTCGCTGGGATGTGCACTACTACTGCTACTACTAGCTATGGGCATAAAGGAGTGGGGGAGCGCCGGGAGCCGTCCCTATTATTCTCTATAAGGCCAGATTGTCGCGAGGTCTCACACTCTCACCCTAACCTCATAATTAGCGAACACTGCCAGCAGGGACGGATAAGCTCACACTCCTAGCCGGGACAAGGAGCGGCTCCACTGCTAAGCTACGACCGGCTATAATTCTCTGAATCTCTGAATCTACAGGCTGGCGCTCTAACCACTTTTAAGTTACTGCGCCGATGATGAGCTGTCGTAAATCCTTTTAAGTACTCTAGGGGCCTACCTATCTTCACACTAGAACGGTTCAAAAGCATAGATGCAGACATCATGTCAGCGAGAGGGTGGACGCCGGCGGTTTCTGATTTCAGCTTTTCTTTCACTCATGTTTGGGCACTATACGGGCGTAGCCGACAGATTTTAGCAACTTCTTGGGTCTTATTGACTCAGTTTTAGGACACTGTTTTGGCGGTCATAGTAGAGGGGGTGAGAGACTGAGAAGTGAGGACTGGTGCACTCGTTTGAGAAAGGGGGAGGCCTGATGGGATGGGGATGGATACCTTCGGCGTTTGGCCAGTATGTAGCTAACCGATCTTTATTTAGGTCAAAATTCCTACTCATGCGCTTAGCACACACACGATTGTGAAAAGAGTGAATATACTATAAGCTATACGTGCTCTCTTCAAGGCTGCTCTCAAAATATGTAAGAATATACAGAACCGACCAAAATTACTTGCAACAAATTGCGGAGTCAAAGTGCAGTCGGAGTTAGTGGGTGTGACCGGCCGGAATTTTCGGCCGGCCACCGGCTTACGCGGCCGGTCACAAACACTAGTCGGGGTCACTTTATTCCGCAGTCAAACAATGTAGGAAGTTATATTCATACGTGACTCCGGAACGAAGTGACTCCGAGTAAAGGTTTTAAACAAACATTTTCATTCTCAAACTCAAAAATCATTTTTCAGAAAACGCAGTCAAAGCATACGCCGTCTTCCGCGGAAGGAACCAAAGGTCCACTGAGCACGCTTGGAAAACAAAACATGACCAAACGCGAGACCCTACTGTTAAATGGCGGCCACAGTATACCCGGCAAAGACCCAGAAGAAGTAGAAGAAATCCGTATCTATCGGACTTCGGACGGTCGTAGAACTCCGAAAATCGAAATTCAGTCAGGAAAAGATATTATTTACGACGTTGGCGGTTTGGGACCGGAGGTGACTCAGAAATTGGGCTACGCTATTCGAATTGTGCGGAGTAATGACAAAATATCGACGGCTAGTGAAAAAACAAAATATGAAACTGTGGAATCGCATTCGGTGATACAGCAGCCGATTGATCTTGGACCCAGAAAGTCGGATCAGTTCGTTTGTGATTGGTCCTTCCGAGATATGCCTGTGGACAAAGCTGAACAAAAATTACTTGTTTTGGGCTCACCTAAAGTGAAAGAAAAATTAGAGAAAGAAAAGGGCAAGAAAAAGAAGAAATCGAAAGATCGAAAACGGGAAAAGAAACGGAAAAAAGACAGAAAAAAAGAAGAGTCCGAAAAAAAGAAGAAAAAAAGAAAAATTTCCAAAAAGGATTTACAGATGCTTCGGTCGCCAGTTGTTTCTGTGAGAAAATCCGAAGAAAAAATAGATATTACTAGAGATGTAGACGGAAATATTATTCGACGAAAATCCCGACAGTCGATTTTAGTGAGAAATCGAAAAGCTAAAAAACCACAAAAAAATGTGAGTTATCGAGAAGAAATCGAATATCGAGCTCCGACGGAAAGTAGTCGAACCCGGACGGGCAGACCATCTCAAGAAATCGAAATTAAGCCAAAGAAAATTCCAGAGCAGATTCAAAAAGTTGAAAAAGAAGGCAAGAAAGAAAAATTAAAAGTGCTACGAACACCGAAACCTAAAACAAAAGAAGATAAAAAGTTGAAAGTTCTGCAAACGCCAAAACCTAAGAAAAAAGAGCAGAAGAAGCTTGAAGTTTTGCGAACTCCGAAACCGCAAGAAAGGGGAATCGAAATAGAGAAGCTAGAAGTACTAGAAACACCGAAACTGAAAGAGAAGAAAAAACAGAAGAAGTTGTACGTTTTGCATTCCCCAGAAGTAGAAGATGAAGAAGAAATGAAATACTGCGAAAAAGATTCGAAAAAGTTACGAGTTCTGCGAAGTCCGAAGTATGAATGCGGGGATAAGAAGGGCCATTCCGTGGTGATTTTACGGAGCGAGGGTGGGAAGAAAAAGCGAAGTGAGAAAGCTAGGATGGATCAGCCATATGCAAAAACGCAATGTTCAATTTACATTTTGCATTCGAGTGGCGTGGAGTCGAAAACTGAGGTCGACTTAAAGATGAACTACACCAATTTAGACAGTTATTGCTACACTAACCAATTGCACAAATGGCACAAAAGTCCAGGTGTCACAAAACTCAGAATTCTACACACGCCATCCGCTGCTGAAATTAGCTACCGCCACACAGACCTGCTAATTCGAACTCCGAATACCTCCGACGAAGATCGCTACCGCCACCACGAATTGCACAATCGAACTCCGAATAATTCCGAGGAAGAGATGTTTGAGAAAAGTAGTTGACACTCGAAAAGATGACAAAAAAGTAGTTGACACTCGAAAAGATGACAGAAAAGTAGTTGACACTTGAAAGAACGATTTAGATAAGTAATTCGAAGACGCAAGGGTAGTGTCGTGAGTGAGCACGATATAATATAGAAATATATATACATAGCCTATTTCTGGTGCTATCTGTTTTGGAATGATATGTACCTTATAGGTTTTAGCCACTGAGGATGGGTCAATTTGACTATATATAAGCTTGAGGTCTGGCATAAACCAAAGCAAGGAACAAAAATGGTTTGATGCACTTACCTGTCAGTTCCACTTCTGTTAGGGCCTTATCCAAAATTGGATTTAACGGCTTAGATTTAAATTAATTTTGCTAATAACACAGCTCAAAATGAAAATAGCCAGCTGAAATTTCGCTCTACATGGCTCACATACATTATCTCGGTGTATGCCAATTTTCAGTAAATATGTTTTAACTGACGCTGCGTTATTGACGAAGTAAAGTTAAATCTAATCCGATAAATCCAATTTTGGATCAGGCACTTAGTCTAGGCACAATGGCGATTCTGTTAACGCAGCAACCTTTCCCGAATAAATCAAAATTGCACTTGCAATTCAATTTCACACAAGTGAAACCTGTTGGCGTTATGTTTCACCATACATTCAATTACTTCACGAGGACACTTTAGATCCTTTGCGCAGGAATGGGTTAAGCAGACGTGGAACAGACCTAATTCAGTATTTTCCTTTCATATTTTTCAAATTTTAGACTCCAATATCGGCTTTTGGACAAATCAAGTGACAGTAGAAGAATCCAGGTGTTCATAAAATATTAGGTTCACCTAGCGGATATTTTTGGCCCAAATCACAACTTGTTTGTAAATTTTTATTAATTATAACTTGACAATATATTAAGCCCACAGCTGCACACTGTTACGGCACAAGCTTAATGCACACGCACACACAAACAAGTAACCACACCAAAAATACACAAACACAAATAACTTATCAAACAATTGCACGATAATTAGAGGAATTACTATCAACTTGATGACGCAGAGTATTCGCTAATTCAAACTGAATGTAACAGATTTGTTATTTAACTATTATTAGCTATTAGTTAACTAACCATTAGACTTTTGCCAGGTTTTAATAATTTTGACTTTTGAGAAAACGGAGAATATACTTCACTAACAAAACTTCAAGACAATCGGTGGACTGCAGCAAACCGGATTAACTGACGATTAGCTTAAACCGATTTAGCTCAGGCTTAAATTCCTTAAATCGGTTTAAGTCCGCTGCACCAGTGAAGATTAGCGCAGTTGGCGCTTAAGTTTTAGTTGAAAACTGGAGTTTAGCTGAGATTTAACGAAATCGATTTAACTGGAGATTAGCTCCAGCTCAGACTTAAGTTAATCTGATTTGGTGCAGACCACCGAACAACAGCTTAGGTCATAAGCACTGCGAGTTCTTTCTCAGGAAAATACACTCGAATGAAAAGTCTTTTTAAACTATCACATACAAAAGTTATCATCCTCTTTGAGTCCAACTTTCGGAAAGTTGTCTGTAAAATAACGTAATGCAAGCTTATTGGCAATGATAAAAGTGTAAACTACATACAAACGATGCTTTTGCGTACCTTAGAAATAAATTTAAATTTCATTTTACACAACGATTGTCAGAATTTAAATTTGAAAACCGTTCAAGCTGCGGTCATCTGACGCGTACTAAAGAGTACAGCAAGTAGCTGTTAAAATGACAGACAAGAACAAAATAACAAGAAATAAAATATAACTAACATGTTAGGTATTGGCTCAGAATTTTTCGTCGTGCAATTTTTATCAAATAAAATTTCAAAACTTGTTGTCTAAAAACTTTTAAAACACAATTTAAATGCATTCATTTTAAATTTAAATTAATTCAATAAAAACACAATTTAAATTGAAACAAAAAGTCTTGAATTCATTATTTTTTAAATCGAAATCAAGCCAATACTATTTATACTCATACTTACCTACATACAACAGACACAGACATTCGTCACAAAAAAATGATCCCACGTTATGACGTGATTTTTTAGCACCGAATGTTGGTATGGGTAGTAGAAGTATGAATATGGGAATGGGGGTTCTCGAATGGCCGGCTAAAGCTCATAAACAATGGGGGTGGGAGAGGGGGACACTGGTGCCCATCTCAGACCCCCCTTAGCAGAACAGACATTCGGAACGCGTGCATGATTTATAGTGGTATTCACAAACAAAGGGCCTTTCATAAATTAATATTAACTGAATTTGATTAACTAGATTAACTTCAGTAACTGAACAATAACATTGAAGAAAGTTTATATAACTTTGCACAACGACAAAACATTACCATCCGCATTTACTTTGAAAATTTTATGAATTTCAGTTCATCTAATCCAGTTAATATTAATTTATGAAAAGGCAGGCCCATTTAACTGGATTAGATAAATTAGCTTCACTTTATTAGCGCAACACATGATTCAGAAAGGTTAATAAAATTTCGCAAGTACAGAAATGCAAACGCTAATCGTGTTTTCATAAATTTCGAATTTAAAATTTTAGAAACTTTCCTCAATCTAGTGTGGAGTTACTGAAGATGATCTAGTTAATCTAATCTAGTTATATAATTTGTGAAAAGACCCCTAGAAAACTAAAAAACTGTAAGTTTGTGAACAATTAATACTTGTAGATAACAAAATTAACAAAAATCTAAATCTAAACGTCAGGTTGCTAGTATAATATAAGTTTGTGAATACCAACTATGTACGTATATATGTATTTACAGGTCAGTGGCGCTTTCAGAAACGATATGAATTTTTTCTAAGATAGAAAAACAATTGTCAACTGACTAAAACAGTTTTCACTTAATGTTTTGGTAAGACGTTTATAAAAACAAGTTAATTAGTCACTAAAAAAGAGGATTTCTGATAAACGATAACAGACCACATAACACGTTTTACAGTGCCATTTTAGACATCAAATCTGCGTTTTGACTGAAACTCCGAACTAAACTTTCTTTGAACGAGTCTAACCACCAAAAAAACTACAAAACTATTAAAATGGTCAACACAATAAAACTTGCTTAAACAGTTCAATTACAAATATAATTTCGACGATCAGTGAAATTATATTAGCAATAAACAACACTATATCAGCAACAAAAACAATATATTAATGAATATAAAAGCATATATATACGTACTCATTTTGAGGCGTATTTACAACAGGCACTATATATACGCAGGAATTTATACGGATCATTTAACAATACTGAACGTTAAAGATGTATATAATTACAAAACAATCTAGAGTTATCAAAAACTTCGACCAACTTTAGCCAAAGTTTGTTAAACTTAGCCAACTTTAGCCATCTTTTCTTAAAAGGTTATGGGTGTTAGTATTCGAAGAAACGAACCATTATAACAATCTACGAAAATTTGAGACAACACTGTATAATTATGATCTGCTGGTTTTCAACTTTAAAATTACACGGAACTTTTTAAAACCTCTTTAATCTATAATAGCACCTGTGATTTAGTTAACGAGTGAGCAAATATACATAACACAATGCAAAAAGAGGCTCAAAACAGCAAAAACGCGGAACATACACAGTAAAAACTGGCCAAAATTATCGATGTTAATTACCTGAGCAAATCAAACAATCACGAATACAACTCATTCATTCATTATTATCAAAAACGGTCAGATAAAAAAAGTCCAAGAAAATAAAAGTTTTACTGTTGATTTAGCACAGGTTGGCCATTGATATCAAAATTATTATTAGCAGAGTGTTGCTTATTATTTTGCGATGATTGGTTAGGATTATAAAGCCAGGCATTGTTATTGGTAGGCACTAAAGGCTGAGCAAATTGCGGGTTTTTCAGGGCCGCTCCAGGGGGTGATAGAATATCCGGGGTATCGCGAGCTAGCTGGCCGAAATAGCCCCCGCCGCGCCCCCCTCCTCCTCCATACGAGGAGCCCCCTCCCCCGTAAGAGGGCCCCCCACCCCCTCCGTACGAACTGACATCCGGGACAATCAGTTCTGTCTCCTGGCACATGCAGCTTCCGGGATTTCCGGGGGGTCCCGCTTCCCCTCCGGGACCGGAATCTCCCGGGAACCCGTCCTGTCCCGGTTCGCCGGGCAAACCAGGCCAGCCCTTATCGCCGGGGGGTCCAGGGTTGCCGTCCCGCCCGGGAAGTCCCGGATGTCCGGGAGGTCCCCAGGGACCGGGATCACCGGGATCTCCCGGAGCTCCCGGGATGACATTGGCCACTGGTTTCTCTCCCTTGATTCCGGGCAAACCACGAGGTCCCTTGGGTCCGGGACGTCCCTGCAGCCCAGGTGGGCCTTGGTTACCGGGAGTACCGTCGTTGCCTGAAAAAAACCAGCATAAGGAGAGTTTAGTAGACAATGAATTGTTCCAATTCAACCTGCACAAAACAGATTTTACGTAAGAGTGATCAGAGACCGCGTAAGTTAGCATTTTGGAGCAAAGTGTGAAATCAAGTGGTGAAACGGTCAAAATATAGATGACAAAAAGACAAATAGACAGCCCTTCTTGAAGAAATTTTCGACGATTTCATTGTATACCAAAAGATTCGAGTTCAAAAATTTAGACCAAAATCGATGTGTAAAATGTGTAAAAATGTGTAATAATATTGCACTGAGTAAGCTAAAGTCTAGTATACAAAGAAGTTTACATCTTAATTCAATGAACCCAACAAATATATATACTTTAAAACCGATTAAAAAGTTTGAAAATATAGACTTTGAAAGATTCATGTGATAGTCTGCGAATACGTTCAAAGCTAAAAAAACAATTAACATGGCCCTCTAAAAAACGATGACCATCAAAGTTACACAGAAGAGTTTCAGACTTGTACGAATAATTCGCTTAAACATTTTTGAAATAAAATTATTGTTAATAGTGACTCGTTTAGTCAGATTAACTCTTGCTTCATGTAAAAAATTAGCAGCAAGTTTTAGCTTTTTTTAAACCAAAAATAATGGTATCAAATTGAGTACTCAGTGGCTTGGACTAGAGACTGAAAGACTGATACAAAATTGAAATACAATTTTAAGGAAAACACGAATACCAAAGAACCCAAAACTACTACGTTTGCAAAACTTAAAAAATTCTAGTGTCAGAAGTGATTTATCAGGAAGGCACTTAGTAGGGCAGATCTGAAACTATTCGCACGGCAAAATTCGTGTGTGGTTGCGAAAGAAAGATTGGAATTTCGAAATGAGTGACAATTTAAAATTTACAAAAGAATTAATTTTTTGTAAAAAAATCGACAAAAACAACGGGGCTATATAATCACAAATTTTATCAACACTTTCATATTATCTACTTTTCAAAACGACATACATAAAATCGGTAAAAAGAGTCAGTTATTGACTTAATAAGATACTTGCAAACGTTTAAGTATATACACAGATTAAAGTTCGAGTTTTCAAGTAAAATATATAGCAAAACTTTTTTTAATTCCCTTTTGTAACTTTTTTACACTGACTTAAATATTTCTTATGCGACAAAGTTCGGGAAATTAAAACAAAATAAGACCCCATACAGTGAACGTTACGGTACAAACTGTGGTTACCACAACATATAACCAGTTTAAATAATTTTTCATTAAACATATACACTATAGTCTACACGCATACACATATACCATGTATGCGTATTTAATCAAATTTCAATGTGAACAGTGTGCGCTTTAGTTTTGCTTTATGGTTCATTTATATATAATTATATACATACATACACACGTGGTTTCACTTAGTTTTCGCGAAAAACAACAGAATTGCAAAACTTGTGCCACGAAAAACAGTTTCCAATAGAAAAAATTGAAAAATTTAGCGACCTACTTACATTTGTGCATCAGCTCGTGTGTCTCTTTAATGCATTACAATGTGTTTAATTGATGTTGATATATTGTATTCTGACAGTAATTTACACAGAACTAAATTTCAATCGTAAGTCTGTTGTGGGTATAATATATCAAAGAAATTACATTATAATATATAATACCCAATTAACTATATCCTAATCGCAATAACTTGCACGTTCATGCTTCCAGACCCCCCCACTGGCTTTATATATATATATATATATATATATATATATATATATATATATATATATATATATATATATATATATATATATATATATATATATATATATATATATATATATATATATATATATATATATATATATATATATATATAAACAAATAAATATATATATATATATATATATATAAAAAAAAAAAATATATATATATATATATATATATTAGTGATCGAACGGGATCCCGAATCCCGATCCCGAATCCCGAGGGTAAAATCCCGATCCGGTCCCGATCCCTATCCCGAACACAAATCCCGATCCCGATCCCGAACGCAAATCCCGATCCCGATCCCGATCCCGAACTCAAATCCCGAAATTTTCGGGATTTTGCAAAAGTTTTTGCACGTCCCAAATTTCGTGTAAATTTTCTAAAACAAATCTCTGGGGGCTGCGCCCCCAGACCCCCGCTACTATATGACATGATAACTTTGTTATAGTAACAGTTGTTGTTCATCATTCTTCTTGTTTATTGTGTGTTCAAAGTTCTCAAGTGGCGCACACAGGAGTGGACGCGGAGCTAAATTTTCGATCCGCGACCCAACCCAACGCGCGGCTCAGCACTCGTGGGGAAGCCTCAATCAACCCACGCTGTAAAGGCCTACCCACTACCCTCTTTGACCCACCGTTCTATAAAACCTATATACCTGTAGTGTACATCTGTACATTATTCACATTGCTACTTTAAGGGGGTAGTGTCGCGAAAGCAGTCGATTTTGCGCGACTGTAAAACTTGTTCAGTAAAATGTTAGAAATTGTTCTTTCTATATTTTAAAAATCTACCAAAAGGCAAATTATTTTGCCAAGTTTCAGCAAAATTGGTGCAGCATATAGTTTGCAATAATGTCTCAAAGTCGGAAAAATGACGAAAAAAAACCTATTCACATTCCGTTTTTTAGTCACATTTATCAATTTTTCTGTTTAGTTTTTTTACACAGAATAATAGCATATATGTTGTAGTTTATGCACACAAAATTTAGTGCAGATTACTGTAGCGGCTGTGGAGTAATACTGGTTTGAACTGTGAAGGTGTACTTAAACTGTAAAATAGTAACAGCAATAATGATAAATTGTGGAAAATCTAGACGCTTATTTTCAAATCAGAAGAAAAACGAACCTTCAATTTTCTTTTTTCTTATTTGTCGCAAAAAATTGTGCGTCCACACATGATGTGTACTTCATAATCTGGCCAATCTGACATCTGGCTTGATTTTTCGAACTTTTATGTCCTTATTGTGTGATGTCTGGCTTACTAATGACGATTGGTCCAAGATATTTGTCAATATTGATAGTGTGATGTCTGGCAGTATTTATTTGATACCATACAGCGTTGGACTAGCTTCTCATTGCATGTACTACTTCAAAACAAAAAGTTCTGTTTTCACAGCCTATGAGCAAAACTGCTTTCGCGACACTACCCCCTTAAACGAACTTTGCAATATTACGCATTACTCTAATTTCTCTAAAATTGGAGTTCGACGTCGTAAATTTTTCAGGTTTTGGGGTTGGGAAAAGTTTAGCGACCCGCGCAGGTTGAAGTGGGTTGGGTACCCATGGGTCGACCCACGGCTCAAATTTTCCGACCCAATTTCCGATACGTCTCCATTGCCCTAATTCAGTCGAAAAATAAAAAATTTCCAAATTGGATTTTTAGGGAGGCTGCTGATCAGGGTTGGCAGTCTCGGTCTCGTAAAAAACCCGAGACTAGGCTCGTCTCGGTCTAGGTCTCGGTAGTAGAACCGAGACCTGCCATAAGGTGGTCTCGGTCAGATAACACTTGAAGTTTTCAAAATTTTGCGAGATCACTAAGATTTTTTAAATAATTTTTAAGTTTCCAAATTTCCAAATAGGTAAACTGTTTGCTGCAGAAAGGGAATGTTAGTGCACTGGCAAATTTTAACCAACTTTAAGTTTAAACTTCGTAGTATATATACACACATTCTATTTTTATTAAGCTAGATTTTGTACCTGAAGTTTGAACAAGAATTGGTTGCCTACTTGCGACTTATCTGGAACCTTTCAAGCATAGTGTGTCAAATAGTAAAATACTGACCATCATTTACCAAATAATGCTAACTTCGTAGTTAATTTGTAATTAAAAATTTGTTGGCTTCTATAACTTTAGTAAGCGCGAACTGAGTGTGCAGTTTAATTGCAACACGCTCTTCGGCTTCCCCCTACATAATTGCGTCAGCGGGAGAAACTCTTCTGATCCGTGATGGTGCTACTACCAGAACTTCTGATAGTAACATAAGCATGGACGATTCTACGCTGACACCGGAGTTAGGCTGCAAGTGTCTAAAATTGATTTTTTTTAAAAAATAGGTCCTTAAGGGTTGCTCTCGGTCTCGGTTGCAAACCCGACACTTGCCAACCCTGCTGCTGATTTCATGCTGATGCAAATTTGTGACTTAAATTTGTGGCTTGCTTTCATACATGTAATGGGTCAATTTTTTCTGGTGGGAGGGGACCTTTCTGGCCAAACTTTGGGAACCTCTCCCCTGATTGACCCAAAGCACCCCAAATTCTTCAAAATTCCGTAAAATTTACGCAACAATTGCCAGTTTTACTAAATTTAGCCCAAATTTTCGGGACCCTCCCCCCTACCCCTCGATTTTGGGGGCTCCCCTCCAGCCCCCTCTCATACATGCATGTAAGGGCGTAGCCAGGCGTGGAGTAGCAAGGATCACGACCCCTTCGTTTTGGTAATACCTGAAGAAATTATCAACAAGACAAGGGTTTTACGCCCGGCCGAAAAAATGTCTAATACGTTTCGAATTGACCAAATTTGGCCAAAAAATCAAAAAAATTCTCGATTTTGTTTCCTGGGAGCTGCTGCGCCCAGACCCATGCAACTCTGCGGCTTACTACTCCTTGTTCTTATCTTTCTTCAAAGCCTATGAGTGACTACAAGAGCACATATGCTGCATTTACTTGTGTAATACAGTGTCTGATGTGACGCTCCCATCTTTTCATTTTGCTGTCTAAAAAAATTCTGATATATATATACGTCTCCACTTGACCAAATTCTGAACAATTCTGTGTTTTACTGGGGGCTGCCGCCCCCAAACCCCCGCTGCACTGAGTTCATTTAATTTAAATGATCAACACTGCATTTTGTTATGCAAAAAGGAATTCTGGCGGCTGACACCCATAAGACCCCGCATTAGTGAGTGTAACAAAGTGAGCAAAACAGTAGACAGGTGCAACCCCCCTTCTCAAAATCCTGGCTACACCCCTGCATGCATGCTTGCTTTTATCTTTCGTAAAAGTGTAACGCAGCACTTGTAATTATTGCACCAAATATATATTTGGTGCAATAATATATAACATTTTTTGTAAATTTCTGGTTCGTAATCCCCACTTTTCTTCGGCTGACACTGAAGAAAGTGATAATTGACTTGGCCGAAAAAGGCCGAAAATCCAATTAATAAATATCTTGCTTCTGGGGGCTGCCGCCCTTAAACTCCAGCAATGCTTAGAAATCAACATTTCACCTTGTCTCGGACATTTCACGTTATGCATCGATACTACCTTACCATACTCAGTATTCTGGTGTAAGGGTATCTGTTTCCAATATTTGTGTGCTTCCCCCACGTAAAAAAACTGTACTATTCGACTTCTAAATTTTTTTAAAAAATCTCAACCAAAAATCCAGAATCCCGAATCCCGAGGGTAAAATCCCGATCCGGTCCCGATCCCGAACGCAAATCCCGATCCCGATCCCGAACGCAAATCCCGATCCCGATCCCGAACTTCAATCCCGTTCGATCACTTATCAAAATGAGCTATATATATACTAGTAAGGAAAAATGCCCTTGTCGGGCGGCTCCTTGGGTAGAATAGGTTACTGTCTGTCTAAAGCGGAAAAATACTTGGCT
>JASANF010012234.1:0-82779 GCA_030248245.1 Trissonchulus sp. WLG1_4 | reverse complement strand
GACAGCCTGGCTCCAATTTTTTAGCGGTCAGGCATTCAAAGTCCGCATAAATAATGATAATGTGTAACTCGTTGCATACGGTGGAGATTGCTAAATTTTAACCATTTGTCCTCTGGCATCTCCACGCGGGTTGGTTCGCTTTTCGGCACAGTTGCATGTGAAGAATTTTCTTTTCTTCACTGTATTGGGGTAAAAGACAGCGTGGGCAAAAGTGTTTTCGGTCTTTGTGATTATTTTGGTCGTACAGGAGGCGGTCGAGACTTTTGACCAAACAGTAATGCTGCTTTGAACCTGCAGTCAGGAGCAGAAGATCAATGTGTGGGCAGCCATTTCTTTTTGAAATCAGCAGCGGGCTGGGATTTTGACCGTCGAGCTCATAAACATTGACGCTGAGGTTGTTTTGTAGTTCAAACTTGGGGATATCACAGACTTTTACCGGGAAATTAATTCCTGTGAAGTTCAGTTCATTCGCAAAAGGGGCATAATTTGTCACCCGATCCACATGATCCGGGGCCGGGTGAAGGGCCGCCAAGACGCTCCACTTGAAGCATTGAGTGTCGGCGTTCTGAACGTTTATGGCGGCTTTCTTGTTCCTGATGTAATCGGGCAATGGTAAATAAGAAGATCCGCGGAGGGGCTGGTACGCAGCGACGTGCAGATCTAGATGCAGGACCTCATCGACCACCCAGCCAGATCCGCGTTCAACAAATGTTTCTATGTGAGCAAGTATTTCAGGGAATGCTGCCCGGACTTCTTCTTCAATGTTAGATCCTCGCAAAATCACTCTATTGCGAGCGTTGAAATGGGCCTGGATTTGCTGTCTCGGATCTGTTTCAAGGTGGAACTGTATATTCAGGCTCATCCACATCTTAACTCCCGATTCTTCTTCTAACACACCGGATACTGTTTCTGATATCGCAGAAACTTGGGAGTATAAGAAGCTGTGCGGATCCATTCCAGCTTGTGTAGGAGAAAAGGAAAACGTTTGGAGGGCATTCCCGAGTGCACACTGAACAGATTTTGTACACATTCGGGGTTTCTTGGGTTTTGGAGTTGTCGCTGACTCCTTAGGGGGTGGGGGGACAGCGCGCTTGCGGGAATGCGTAGAGACATGTTTTGCTAGCTCATCTGCTCTAGCAAACGATCTTCCGCAAGCGTCACATGTGGCAGATTTCATTCTTTCGTGAGTTTCACGAATATGTCGCAGAAGGTTCTTTCGAATCGTGAACGACTTGTTGCAAATATGACATCGATTCGAGACCTGAAACAACAAAACCTTAACGGTAAACTCTTTTCCTTATATTGAAACGCTGTGCTTATTACATAAGCTTATTACGCTTATTTTGTCACAGGTAATCACCATATTCTTAATGAATATTACTTAATAATTAGCGTATACTTAACACATTACTGAAGACCTTTCCTTCTATAATGACTAATTTGAAAAGCCAGTTTTTCATCCTTACTTCATTTTGAACAGGATCAACTGAAGAAGCACTGGGCACCAAAGATGGGGACGCGAAAGGAACCGCATGGGGCGAAGGTGAGGTGGGACTGGGGGCAGGTGACAGGGATCGTGCCACAGAACAGGGTTCTGCAGGTACAGCAGTCTAAAACACACATATTGAGCGTTTTATTATTATAATCGTAGTAACTAGACTACTAGAAAGTGCACTTAGCACTCAGTTTCATACACAACCTAGTGTTTGTGTCATAAAAAAATTGATGTTTGTAGAGTGTTTACTATTCAAAACCAAGTGTTTGTACGTAAAGTATTTTCTGCTCTAAGGTTAGTGTGTTCGACAAAAAAACTGCCGTTTGAAGAGTATTTACTAATCAAAAGTGAGTTTTTGCAACAAAGACCTATAGTTTCGTACACTAAAGTGACTATTTGTTCAAAGCATTAGTGCTTGTACAATGTTTCTTGCTGAGAAAGTTGTGTTCGTACTTAAAACACAGTATTTTGTGCTCTATAGCGAGTGTTTGTGAGTGTTTTTTATGTTAAACTACTAAAAAATCAATAAATCAATGTTTGATAAATGATTGTAGTAAAAATTTGACGTTTAGTAGTGTTCGTTTGGAAAAATAGCGTTTAGTAACTGTTTGAAAAAATCGATATTTCATTATTTAAAAATTAAAATTCAGTAAATTAAAGTCCACAGTAAAAAAATACTGTAGACTAACTATTTATACGGAAAAATTTAAGCTGAGTGCTAGTATGCTTGAAAAAACTAAATGTATTTACGTTAAACACGAAATTTATGGTAAAAATCTAAAATTGTAAGTTTTTGCAGATTACAAATTGCAAATTGTAAAGTTTAGTAAGTGTTTATAACGAAGAATTACTGTTGACTAATTGTATATAGTGTAAAATAAATGTTGATTGTGAGTTTTTGGAAAAAACCTAAGTGTATTTACGTTAAAATTCAAATTTATGCAAGTTTGCTAAGTTTTTCAGTTAAAAATTAAAGTTCAGTAAGTCTATTAAAAAATTACTGTAGACTGTACTGTAAAATCAATGTTAAGTGAGAGTTTGTGGGAAAAAACTACGTGCATTTACGTTAAACTTGAAATTTATGCAAGAGAAATCAAGTTTGCTAGGTGTTTGTACTGTAAAATTAAAGTTCAGAATTAAAAAATCACTGTATACTAACTGTTTGTACTGTAAAATCAATGTTGAGTGAGAGTTTGCGGTAAAAACTAAGTGTGTTTACGTTAAACATGAGATTTGTGCAAGACAAATCAAGTTTGCTAGGTTTTTCACTAAAAAATTAAATTTTAGTAGCGGTTTGCATTAAAAGCTTACTGTAGACTAAATGTTTATGCGAAAACATTTATGCTGAATGAGTTTGAGGGAAAAAACTAAGTGTATTTACGTTAAACTTGAAATTTAATCAAGAGAAATTAAGTTTGCTAGGTGTTTGTACTGTAAAATTAAAGTTCAGAATTAAAAAATCACTGTATACTAACTGTTTGTACTGTAAAATCAATGTTGAGTGAGAGTTTGCGCTAAAAACTAAGTGTGTTTACGTTAAACATGAGATTTATGCAAGACAAATCAAGTTTGCTAGGTTTTTCACTAAAAAATTAAATTTTAGTAGCGGTTTGCATTAAAAGCTTACTGTAGACTAAATGTTTATGCGAAAACATTTATGCTGAATGAGTTTGAGGGAAAAAACTACGTGCATTTACGTTAAACTTGAAATTTGTGCAAGAAAAACTAATTTTGTAATTGTATGTAAAAAATTTATTTGAAAAACTACTGTAGACTAAGTGTTTGTACTGACCTAGGTCTAAGTCTGTGTGCTGTTACTCGATTACTACAGCTAAATCTAAAGTTACTAAAACCTAAGTTGATTTTGGTCTAAGTTTACGGCCAGCACCTAACCCTAATTACGACATGGACGGTGGGTTCGTGGCAAATGGCGAGAGGTGTGCTCCCTTAGAAAGTTCGTAGTAAACTTTCATCTACTTAACCACCCTGTAAATCCATTTTATGAGCACAGTGCTTCGCGTTTTCTTCCCTTACTACCACCGCCATGAAGGTTGCCGACTCCATACCACGAGGTTAGCCATAGGCTAGATATCAGCGTGCACAGGCCCGAAGACCGTCTGGTACCCTGGAGTCCTACTCTTGTAACTTGCTTAGAGTTACAAGAGACCATATCTCAAGACACGGCTGCACACGGCAACAAAGTGCTGTGATATGCAGGCAAAGCGCGCGTTGAAGAAGCACAATGCAAGCATACCACACCGCGTCTATATGTTTTAAGTTTAAAGTCAGTTTTAAATTCAATTTAATCAGACTTGAGTAAAATTTAGTTTAAGTTTAAAATTTTAGTAAAATTATAAACCTACACTAGGTCCTGGTCGGTTCGATGCAGCTGGAACAGACGAATGCTGCTTCTTCACGTGGCGCATAAGGTTATCCTTGCGCGAAAATTGGACATTGCAAAAGGGGCATTCAAACGCACCCATTTCAACTGCTAAGAGTGACTAAAATAAAATTGTAGGTGTTTATATAGATATTTTTGCATTGCATGCAATGCATTTGCATTGCATGCAATGTATAAATTTAAACTTAATTGGTTATCTTAAAGCTGATCAATCTTTAATTTAGATTTTGCTAAATCATGTCAAAACTTAGAGCTCCCAACCCATTTGAATTCATAGTTAATACGAGAGTTAATACTAAAAATTAGAAAACGGGAACCTTTGAAAGTTAATTTAAAAAAAGCTATTAAACGTATTAGCTAGTACGTACTAGCTAGCAATTTTGAAAATTTGAAATCAGGCGGGAAAAAGTTGTTTGCATTAGCTTAAAAAATTGCAGCTGTTGAATGTCATTAGCAAACAATACAGCTAGCGCACACGCACACACGCTGAGCAAGCATACACACACATACTACGTAGTAATAATGATAGCTGCCAGTTCATAAAGCTGGGAGGGGGCATTGTTATCAGCTTGTACAAAGGGGGGCCTTGTAAATATTATTACATATAATAATTATTGCATAATAGTATCCATTACTTAATTATATAATTCGTATCATGTAATTCGTAATCAGTATTACGTAATTACATAATAGTTATGTAATTACATAATAATTATGTAATTACGTAATAGTTATGTAATTACATAATAATTATGTAATTACGTAATAGTTATGTAATTACATAATAGTTACGTAATAATGACGTCATTACGTCATCATTGCGTCATTATGACGTCACTATGACGTCATATTACGTCATCACTCCGGAGGCTCCGGCTCCGGGAGGGTCCATTGGAATTCCCCCATTTCTATACTACTAGTTTTTTTTTTTTTTTTTTTTTTCGGCTTTTTTTTTGTTTTTTTGTTTTTTTTTTTTCCGGGGTGTGTGGGTGGGCGCGGAAGGAGGGAGGAGAAAAAAAAAAAAGAAGTGGGGGTGTGGAGAAAATAAATTAGGGGTATTTTGAAAGAGTTTTCTTTTTTAAAGGAAGGAAAAGTAAGGTGTATAAAAAATTAACTGGGGGATAATGGGGCCAAAATTTTTTATTCCCCATTTTTTTCCCATTTTTTTTTTTTTTTGTTGGAAAAGGTTGTTAGGTTTTTGTTTTAAAGCCAATCTCGCCTATTATAAGTACATTCCTATTTCCTACCCATCATCGCAGCAATTTACCTGTTTATGATTTTTAGGCATAAAGTGTTTTGCCACTAACTTCGAGAAATTTACATGACAAGCTACTTTTCCAGATTAAATTTCAGCTTCACCTGTATACAGCTTTCAAGCCTACGCACGTTGCTCGTCTTAAGGAACCTAAATAATTAATGCCAAATCTTGTAGAGGCTATGTACCGAGTTTCCGAACGCTTGAACACTAACGAAAGCGAATCTAAGCTCAACATGCGCCCTAATCATCTTAAAGAGCCAAAAACTGCTGATGAGACGAAAAATTCACCAAAAAATGATGTCTCAAAGACCGAAGATGAAAAATCCTGGTTTTTGAATGCGGCAGGTCAATTGGATATGCACGGATTACCGGCGATAACAAAAGCCACAAATGGATCAGAAAAAGCTTGCTGGATTGCACTCATTATACTTGCTGTGGTGATCCTGCTAAGTCAATTGATTATGTGCATTGTTCAATATATCGATAATCCTATCATAACTGCAATCTCATACGACCTGAAACCTTCTCTGCCCTTTCCGGCGGTTTATGTTTGTCCCAGTAATTTTGTCAATCGAAGCCAGTTGGACAGTTTTTCGAAGAAGAAATTACCATTTGTTTTGGAGAAATATTATCGCAGACTCGAGCCCTCTGAAAAGGGAGGTTTCTTAGATAGCGTTAGCACGATTTATCAGGATATTTCCAATGTCGTACCCGTACCCGTTGAGCCGAATGGGGGTGTAGAGGAGGGAACAGCTAACGAAACCGAATCCGTTGGAAACTATTCTGAGCAACAAAAAACATCGACGATGAATCCCAGAACACAAGGCTACAATCCGTACGAATCAGAAACGGTTACTGACTTTTTGCTAAGAGTCGGCTACTCCCCTGAAGCTTTTATTCCGGAAATAACTTTCAATGGAGCCCCGCTAAACCGCAGTTCCATCGTTCCCTACGTCGACCAAACTTATGGAAAATGCTTTTTGATTCATCTTGAGGGAGATCTAGGACGCCAACGCACAGTGGGCGTCGGTATGGCTATGATTTTGGATATTCACACGGAAGAGTCCCAAGGTGAAAACTTCAGTCCCCAAGACGGAGCGGCGTTAAAAATCGATCTTCCCTTCAATCCGTTGTCACCTAATGAAATCCTACTTAGTCCGGGTCGGCGGGTCAAAGTTCAGATGAAATACAAAACGATTGATCTGATCAATGTCACCACCTTGGCGACAAAACAATCTTGCAGCCATCCGAGTCGAAAACTGAAATTTATTAACCTCAATTACACCAGCGATGCGTGTCGCTTCGATTGCGTTCAAGCTGCTCTGAAACGAGAATGCGATTGTATCGCTTTGGTCGATCCGCGATTTCTGAACGAAGAGCATCTTGAAGCCAACTTTTGCAACGTCACAACGACTCGGGCTTGTTTGCAGGACGTTAAAGAATCGGAGGAAAAACCTTCGCCGTTTAAACTTTGTCTGAAAACTTGTAATCAGCCCTGCAGCGTTGCGGACTTGGAAACTAGCGTGAACTCCTTAAAATTCCCCTCCGATTCAATGGTTTTCGCGTATACGGTGAACAAGGACAGCCTCACTCAAAATTATCGCTCCAATTTCAGTCGAACACAAGATGAACCGGCTGGATCTGAGGGTTCTGTTAAGCGATGGCAGACGAATATAATTATGCTAGAAATAGCTTATTCGAGTTTCAGCTACAATCGAATCACTCAGACGTACTCTATGACTGCTACGACTCTGATAGCGAATATTGGTAAGTCGACTGTTTTAGGCCCCTATGCCATTATATTCACCTGACCCTAATTTAGAAAAATTGGTCGATTCATACTTATAGCCATATGTCTGTTCAGCTGGCAAAACCACGAAATAATCACGCCACTACACAATAGTGTATGAAATCCCATATTCCCATGACGTGTCGAATTTTCAGACATACGGCTGTAAGTATGAATCAAGCCTTAAATGTCACCGAAGCGAATAAACTTCATTTAAAAAATTTATGTCCTGATTAGTGATTATATAATTGTCATAATTTGGTTCAAATTTGGAACATGTTCAATCAATGGCAATGACCATGGCAATCAACGTGCCTTCACGTTTACATATCATTTATATACAGATGGAAATATTTTCAGCTAAACACGACAGCTTTCTATGGATTGTTGAGTCAGATTACAAGATTAGATTACATTAGCTATAATAGGCTAACTAAACATACAATTCGGTGTAGCATCCTTCTAAAACTTTCAACGCCTATGCAATTACCAGCCTACCAGCAGGAGTACATAATAGCGTCTCACTCTATATAGAAGAAGAGTGAGACACTCTCCAGCCTGCCTGTGTTCTAGCAAAGGCAGATGCGCTGGTCGTTTTCAGGCTACATGTTGACATTCTGTGCAACATGTACCAGGCCAATCAGAAGCGAGCTGCTATTCTCTGATTGGCAGACGCCTGTGTACGTGCTCCAATCATAAAACGGGATAGGGAAAAAGGTTATTAACTCATTATTCATTCATAGTCGGCTTGCAAAAACATTAAAAAAGGTTTGCAAATACCTTTGGGGATATTTTGGCAAACTTTCAGCGAAATTGATTGATAAACTTTTAAGAAATTGAGAAAAGTTTATATCTCAAAAGTTTCTCAATCAATTTCGCTGAAAGTTGGCCAAAATATCCCTAAAGGTATTTGCAAACCTTTTTTAATGTTTTTGCAAGCAGACTATGAATAAATAATGACTTATTAAGCTTTTATCCCTATCTTAATGCTTATCTACGCATCAGCAAGGCATCAGCGATTATATACTAAAGTGTGTTTCGCAGAGAATCTACGCGCTGATTGGCCAGTAACATGTTGCACAGAATATCAACATGTAGCCCGAAAACGACCAGCGCATCTGTCTGAGCTAGAACACAGGCAGGCTGAAGAGTGTCTCACTCTTCTTCTATATAGAGTGAAACGCTATTATGTACTCTTGCTACCAGTGTATAGTCACAGTTAACTCATTTAAAAAAAACTAGTTAAAACTTATTTAATCTAATCAGAATATTTCGTTGATATTTCAGGAGGTCAGTTGGGTTTGTGGATCGGCGCCAGTCTTTTCACCCTAATGCAGCTGACCGTCTGTGTTTTTAAAGCCATCTACGGCAAAATGCAGGCCCGCAACCACTCCAAACCTCGCCCCCATTTGACCACCCCCTTTTGATGGAAATATGCAGAATACCTAAATATTGACCACTCGGCACATTAACTTGTTTGGTTTGTTATTGTTTGTTGCTGTTGTACTTTTGTGTTGTTTCCGCGCATTTTCTTTGTGTAATAATGTTTTTGTAAATAGAATATAACTGAACCATCCGTCCGTGAACTGAACTGTCCGTGAGCAACAACTTTGATCGACGACGGACGATTTTTGAACGTTTCAATTAATATAAAGAGTACATAATGGAAATAGTATGATACTTTCCCTATCATACCTTGGGGCTTGCGTCCAATACAAGTGCAAAATGGCCTATTTGTACGGTTTTGAAGGGGAGGGGTAATGGCCTATTTGTACGGTTTTGAAGGGGAGGGGTACCCCCCTAACTTCACCGCTATTTCTTGAACTGAGGCAGGGGTTGCTAGACTAGTGTCTTGAACTGAGGGGACGTACCACGTACCCCCCTCAAAACCGTACAAAAGAGGCTATGTTGAGCTCCGCATTGGACGCAAGGCCCAACGCATACTAGGAAGAGTGTCATAATCTTCCTATTATGTACTCTTGGTAATAAATATGAAACGTGACATGAACTGAATGAAAACTCCAATCATTATCAAAAGTTTTTCTGTATCTGCTGTTTTCCTTTTTAGTTCTTATAATAAGTCAAATTCTACTGAACAAGTTACTGTACACAGGCTGTAAGGTAGTGCATCCTACATTTGCTGATACGTACCTCTGCATAGTTGTCACTGTCACCAAGTCAAAAATGCTTCAAAAAAAGTCAAATCTTAAAAGAAACGGCTACATCTAACAATGTTCTTTTTAATCGTCCTTATTTTTTACAGTTAAAAAATATGTGGCGACACGAAGAACTAAACAAAAATTAGCACAAAAACATGACTCACCAAAAAATAATTATATTGAAATAGCGTAACGTATGATCATGGAAAACAACAACATAAAATAACATTAATTAATGAAAACCGAAAACATAAAGCTAAAACGTCATTAACAACATTGGAATTATAAAAAACGATTAAAGTGAACCAAAGATAACACAGTACTAAATTTCGCATGTACCCAAAGTAATGTAGACATGGGCTAGATTTATCGAAAAAAGTTTTATGTCCTGTTAACAAAGCTTCAATATTTCAAATCAAAGGTTTTCTGAAAACCAGAAAACAAAAGAGTATTTACGCACTGTCAACAAAAAACACAACACTTTGAAACCTTCTTGGTCATCTATAAAGTATATATATATATATATATATATATATATATATATATATATATATATATATATATATATATATATATATATATATATATATATATATATATATATTGTACAACATGCTTACGAGGTTAACCGTTATACGAGATGCATCTATTCAACTTGTTTTGATACAGTTAATTTGTCTAGTGTAGATTATAGAATATAATATATTAACTGATTAAATTTAAATCTAATACGTTAGGGTCGATTCATACTTACAGCCATATAAAATATATATTCTTATATATTATGGCCGACGTCCGTTCAGCCGGCATAGGTAATTCCGAAATAATCACACTACAAACTGACCCTATACACTTACTGGCGTCACTTTTTCCTCATTTTGTCGGCTGAACGGACATACGACTGTAAGCATGTAAATCAACCGCAAAACGTTTTTTCAATAAGACCTATAGTTCAACATGTAAATTTAAAATATAGGGACAGAATTTTCAAAAGATGCTACATTTCAATCGGAATAAAATGTTCTTTCGAATGACTCTTCAATTGAAAACTTATGCTATAACAAAAATATTATTTAGATTTAGTTACATTCAGATTCGAAATATTAACCATTGCCAGTTCGAATAGTGTAACTCAAACTACCCACAAAGGTTATGCAAGCATTTATATTTAATTACAAAAACTGCCCATTAAATAATCCAAAACATATATAATTCCGAATTCAAAAAATAGAGATACATAAATAAAGACACAATTACACGAAAATTATCACATTTTAAGTATTCGGCACAATTCTTACAAATCTAAACAAACTTGCAAACAGAAAGTCCTAGAATGAGTTTTGCGTAATAACTGGTTGCACTAAAGTATGACCAAAAACGGACCCTGAAAAAAGTCAATTGAAAAGGAACACGTGACTTCATTACGAAAAGAACTAAATGCAAGCATCGAGAGTACAAGTAGCCGCAAAAATTATGCCATCTGTTTCGTCTTAGGGTGCAGTAATTTTTGGTCACACTTTAGTAATGTAGAACCGCAGCTATGTATGAAAGTAAGGTAACAAACTCTTGTAGATTTTTAAAATTAATACTAAAATTGCAGTTTTTTTGACATATTCACCTCATCCTTCAGTTTGGAAAAGTAGTCATCAGTCATCATTATTTATTTAGCAAAAAGGATTCCTAAATTCGATATTAAAGTCACCAAGACTGAACTTAATACAACGATTTTTAGATTTTTAGCCCAATATAGGGGCACTTTTTCATCAAAATAGATACAGTCTAAGAAAGGGGGGGGGGGCGCAGTCAACGTTTTATTTAATTCAGTCTCAAAAAGCTCAGACTTTATGACAACAGTCCTAAAATTGATTAGATCTAAATTCTAATCTCAATCAATCCCCTTTTTTGTGGAATTTCTCAGATTCGGGTACAGGCGGTGGCTTATATAATATGGGCCAGATTCCAGTAGCATAACAAAATCCAATGGTGAATATATCAACAGCCATTCTAAGCCAAGTTAGGACGGGAATGATTTTCGAGCCTTCCACTTCTCGCCAATTCACTGGTACCTCCACAAGGTCCATTTTCAGCCGTTCAGCCAATAGGATTAGCTCCACATCAAAGGCCCAGCCCTCCACGCGTAATTGGCTGAAAAGACGCCGGGCGGATTCACGGGTGAGCAGCTTAAACCCGCACTGGGTGTCGCGAATAGAGCGCACGGCAAAAAGCCAGACCAGAAAATGAAAGCCCCACATGAGAATGTTTCGAAAAAAGGAGCGCTGGGCCACAGCGTCCGCCTCCATGTGTGCTCGGGAGCCTGGAATTTGGAAAAAAAACAGAAAATAAAATGTTTTTTAAGAAAACAATCAGCCAGACCGCAGGAATCGAGACTTAAAAAAGCATGCTAAATCACTAGAATCGACTTAAAAACAAAATTGAAATCACTAAGTGTTGAACACTAAAACCGACGCAGATAAGTTACTCTTGTACCTCGCCCTCGCGTTACAACCGACATGTTCATACATTCCCCAACATATAGGCAAAATTGGGTAAAAATGGTATATATATATATATTTTTTTTTCTAAAATTTTACAAAAATTCCCAGACTAGGTATTTTTAATCAATCGTGGGGGAAGGTTTTCAAAAACTTGCCGGAGGGGAGAAGCCCCTCAAAATTTCGAGCCTGTTATATGTAGTAGACATGTAATGAAAAAACATACAAAAATTTTAAAGCGTCCCTTAAGCTACAACCGACACAATATTATCTAATATCTATTATTCAAACATACAAAGTTTTTAACCATCAGCAAGTCAACACACTAAAAAAGCAAACAAAATTCAAGACTGATAACAAAATAGTATAAATCCCCTTAATCCACTAAACCCTCCAAATCTCACCAACAATCATAGCCAGGTCGTTTCCTTCTTGGGAGCTTGGGATATCCTGGCAGACCGGCCGGCTCCGCATGGCGTCTAGCAGTCTGTCGATGTCTGGGAAGTGCGTGGCCCCGTCGGCGTCCGCAAACAGAATATAGCTGCCCCGAGACACCATGGCGCCAAGTCGCACGGCACCGCCTTTCCCACGGTTGCGCTTCAGGCGAAGAAGACGAATAGTGTCGGGACCAAACTGCCTGAAATTAGTATTAAAAGTTAAAACTAAATTATATGTAACCCCAAACTATAAGACTGACTCAAATTATACATAAGAATGACATTTATACAGATGTCCACTGAATATTGTGCCTACCGATACGCGGATAAGTATGAAACAGGTTAAACAGTTATAGCAGTCGCCAAACTTGAATCATTTCAAACTGTCTGCAAATAATGCTGAGTATATAGTGAACACATGTATGAGGGGGGGATGGGGGGACCCCCCCAAAATCGAGGACCAGGGGGAGAGGGTCCCCAAAATTTCGGCAAAATTTAGAAAAAATGGCAGTTTTTGGCGAAATTTTTGCAAAATTTAGGGTATTTTTGGTCAATCTGGTGAGGAGGGTACCCAAAATTTGGCCGGAGAGGCCTCCCCAAAATTTTGACCCCGTTACATGTATGCATAGTCTCTATCTATATATACTCATTAATACTAAATATTTTTCCACCAAGTACATTAATTTGATCAAAAAAACATTAATTCAACCGGCAATATTGCATAGCCACTTCCGCCGTGTCATCCTGACTTCCATCGTCCACGATAATAATCTCCCAGATGAATTCTGACTCCAGATTAGCTCTGTCTTGCAGCCAGTCCAGTGCTTCCTCAATCATGGAAGGCAGCCTCAGTTGTTCGTTATAACACGGGATGACCAGACTTAGGGTGCGACTTGCGGGCTCCGTAAGCGAGGGAAAGCGTTCCGGAAGTCCGGTTTCGGGATTCAGGAAAAATTCCTCTTCTCTGTAGCGGACAAAGGATGACATTTTGGTCGATGGAGAAGAGTCCTACAAAATTATATACTGCAAATTCAATGAAATGCAAAGCCAGTACAGTAATCTCCAATAGTGTAAGCAATGAGACTCAATATATACTATGCTTCAAATTTTGGAAGCATACGAAAATTCTACGCAGAATTTTAACTCTAAGCATGAGATATCTCAGAAATTTTCAGGCTCCCAACTCAGAAGAGAATATTCTTATGTCGAATTTGTCTGTTAAAAAACCACCCGGTGCAATTCCCGGCCGCGTATTTACAAAATCTACCACGTAAATGCACTATGCCAAAGTCTACCCGATTTTTGCACCAACGTTTACAAAATCTACCACGTAAATGCACTATCCTGCTGGCTGCCAAAATCTACCCGATTTTTACACCACGTCTGACAAAATCTACCATATATAGGCACTATGCACAGTACGTACGAATTACCGAGTTTCAAATATGATTCAAATTCAAATTTTTCGATAACAGATGCCAATACAGTATATTTTTTCACTAAATTGTAATTTTTAAATATTTTAACGGTATGCAAGATCTTTTTAAAATTCCACGTTTGCCTTCAGATTTTATATAAGACTTTGATATGAGTAAGGCACTGCGCAGTATGCACATTAAACATTGCGTACAATAAGAGTACATAATAGGGACCGCGTAATAGTAAAAAACACGAGCCTAAATGAAAAGCCAGTTATTGACATTTGAGTATGGCGAAGCTTTTCAGCAAAAAAACGCTCAGAAATTGACATTTAAGTACATATGATTTAAGTTTAAAAGTTCTAATTTTAATAACGTTTAAGTTTAAGTTGACATCTTGAAATTTTGATTAAGTTTAACCCTTTCCAGCATACTGTTACATCAGAATCAAAATGGCACTATTTCACACTAGTGAAACCTGTCGGCGTTAAGTTTCACAGAATCTGTTACTGGCCGGTGGCCAAGTGGCTAGGCGTGACAGTCCTGCCACAAAACTGTCCCTATGACGCAGGTTCCGTCTGTGGTGACGGATCGAAACCAAGCCAAAGGCTGGACTGTTGCAAGAAATTGCCGGAGCATCGTTCCGGCCGATTAGATAAAATAGGGAAGAGTGTCATACTCTTCCTTATTATGCACTCTTGGTACAAGTCCATTCCATGTCTAATTAGATTATTTTATCGCATACTTCGATGCCAGGTTCGGTGAGTTTTTGGCACAGTTACATTAAACCCGACGGAGCGTGCACACGGTAAGCTTAGAGTAGATACGGTAAGGGTCGGGGGTCACTATCTGCGGAAGTTAGCACGATACTTAGTTATTTATCACCTAACCAACCACAGATGATTTGATTATTTTAACCAACATTGATTTTTAATGTTCAATTATTTCATCGACTGTATAAAGTTATGAATTTATAAAAGTAAAATTAAAGTTTTCAATTATCAATGTTAATTTGCTATTTGATGTTAACAAGTAAACACTTTGCAACAAATTTTAAAAATTGCATATATATTTTCAACGGAGCTTTGTCGGTCCGTTGAACTCAACGGCAGTTCAACGGCCGTTGAACTAAACGGCCGTTGAAATTTTTAAAAATTTAGAACGAGTAGTTGGAAAAAATGATTAGTCGCGTGTTTTCAACGGAGAAATTTCTGAAAATCCGTTGATTTCAACAGAAAAATTTGGTTTATAAAATCGCTGTTAAAATTGCTGAAAACCTGCGTGGAAAATTTTCAACGGACTTTTATACAATCGGAACATTTTGAACGGCAGTTGAATATGTTCAATAGCAATGGAGAAAATGTAGATTTCAACGGAGAATTTTTCAACGGCCGTTGAAGTAAACGGCCGTTGAAATTTTTATAAAAATTAGCAAAATTTGAACGGCCGTTCAAATTTCAACGGCCGTTGAAATCTTTATACAATCGGGCCAATCTTTATACCCTGAATGACTAACATATTGTGAAAAATTCAAATTTGGAGATTAAATTAACAATAATTGATTATCAAATTTTATGAGTGGTATTAGAATAAGAAAACAAAAGTGAAAATATTGAAAAAAATCTTGCATAATCACTTAAAATTTTTAAAACTTAACATTTAGTGTTAAAATTTACTGTATTGGCATCTAAGCCATTGAAAAATTTGAATTTGAATTAAATTTGAAACTCAGTAATTCGTACGTATTGTGCATAGTGCCTACATGTGGTAGATTTTGTCATACGTGGTGCCAAAATCGGGTAGATTTTGGCAGCCAACAGAATAGTGCATTTACGTGGTAGATCTTGTAATAGGTGGTGCAAAAATCGGGTAGACTTTGGCATAGTGTATTTACGTGGTAGATTTTGTAAATACGCTTCCCGGCCGACATTTCTCCATCGACAAGCCCAGTCAACCACGGTCACAAACGCGCATGCGGGGGGGCAAGCAAATGCCAGATTTCAGCTGTATGGAAACTCGATTTATCGAAGCTTTGTTTTCCAACAACGAACATTTTGTCCTATAATTCAGAGTTATTAGTCGTTAAAAATGTTTCAATCAATCCAAAATTTTCAACGACGAAAATTTTGCTTCAAGACCCCCACAGTTAGTCTCCGTGCACAGAAACGCTACGAGTGATATAACTACAGATAAGCCAGTCCGAGAATCCAAAACTACACTGCTTCGCAAATAAGCGAACTCGACTAATTTATCTATCTGCAGTGACTTGAAATCTAAACAACGGCGATCCTCTTAAAACCAAATAAAAAAATTCACCAACTTGTAAAATTAAAGTAACAAAATCATTGCAAATGAAACAGCGCACTAACAACAAAAACGTCAGTAAAAAACGAAGCACACAATCTTTATAAAACCTTTATTGCGAAATAAGAACATTGGTACAAGTCAGGAAGCATAAACAGAAACACGCACACGCACAACAGGCACAGTATGTACAAACAAAATTTAAAAAAAACTGAGAGATAATCTTCGGAACAGCTTAAACGTTGAACGACCTGAATTAAACTATTACCTAGAAGAGTTAATTTGAAAAGTTTGCTAACCACGACTGCATAATGTAACTAAAAAAGTTAACCTAAACCAGCTAATTTGTGAGCAAGACCAAATTTTTCAAATGTAAAGTTGTAAACCATGAACACGCTCACAAACTGGAAAGCAACACTGATCACGGACATTTTACCTTTTAAACATTTTGGAATTTGGATGAAAATATTTCAATTGTTTTTGAAATTGAACTTTTTAAAAAAATCGCAGCCTGTGATGGCCATGACTTTAACTAAATTCAAATAAAATTCTAAAACTAAAACTAATGAAAACTTCATCTTTGGAAAACGTTCAGGCTAGACTTTTATATTCAGCTAGCGTCTAGGCATTCGTATGAATAAACTTATAAAAATTAATATCGATGAAAAGTCAAGCTAAAGTAAATCTAGCTCAAAAAACTAAAAAATTCGGTATAAAAACGATGTATAAAAAATGGACGGAAAACACTCTGCTGCCTCTAGTACCGAAATATTATAACATAGACAGTAGACACCGAGCAATTTTGACATCAAGTTACTACGATACCTATTTTAGCAGTTTTTTACGTTCAATAACTACTAATTAGTTACGGTCTCACATTCAATTAAATACTAGGCCTATTCATGCAGCTAGGTGAGGTAAACTTGACTACATATTTTTACCGAGACCGAGATCACTAAATAATCTCCTAGAAGGTAAACACAAACACTGAAACAATAAAAAAAACCAGGGCCAATTTAGCATTCAAACATGAAACAACAACTTGCTCCTAGTAACTCCAACATAAATTGGCCCCAGACAATAACAACAAATCAACAACAACAATAACGGTAGCAACAACAAAGTATATACAAGGTGCATCAAATGCATAATATGGAAATGACACAATAATGGTATATCCATGCAGCTAAAAATATTAACATATTCCCTCCAAAACCCACTCATTAAAAAGAGTTTCAGTTCTGATTTAAATGTCAAAGCGCATCCCCCCACTTGAAATGGCATTTGAAAATTTTTAGACCAACGTAGGCAAAAAGGACCTCCATCCAACTAAAAGTACAACCCACACCATATTCGATAACAACGAATATGCGCTATCCACTTGCCATTACTGAATACGGACCGCTAAAGATGTTGCAATTAATATAAAATTACACTGAGTAACATATTGGATATAAGTTACAGTCCGAGCAGAAAATCAGAGGTCCGACTGTGGCTCATGTATTCGTCCAGTTCTCGGTCAAGTTCCTCCTGCGTCTTCGTGGATCCGCCCCGCATCCCTCGACCGCCACGGCCCCTGAAAATAAAATTAAAGAGTGAATATCATACATGTATGAGGGCAGGGATGCCTTGAGGGTCGAGAGAAGTAACGAAAATCTGACCAAGTGGATAAAAAACGGCACCTGCAAAAAATTTTTAGTTTTATTGTCAGAAAAATCACATTTTTAGTAAATTCACAGGTTTCATGTTAGAAGTTTCACAAAATTCGCACATTTTAGCTTCTATACCCTCACCGACCTGTCGTTCGAGTAATTTTCAGAGTTTTGAGCTCTAATTTTATTTGATGTGGCTCTGGTCAAAACATAGCAATGTTTTTGAACAAAATGTAATAACATTTATAGTTTTTTGAGTTAAAATTGCAGTTAAAGGCATTTTAAAACATTGTCAAAAAATCAAAAAGTCATCATCTTCCCCGAAATTTTCTTCTGGCTACGCCACGGATTGAATATGTATTTATAATGTGAATATAAATAAAATATGTATATACATAATATATATAAAAACGAAATTGACTTAAGTTGCATATTTGATTAAGTTTCACAGCTTAGGATTTTGTATTTTGACATTCCAACTATTTAATTCAACTAATTCCGACTATTCATTAATTTATCGTCTAATAATGTGTCTAAAGTTTAGCTGATAAAATCGAACAACAGATGATAGTTCATATACTATTAAACAAGCCCAAACAAACGTATCTGATTTTATTTTTGATATAATACACTTCTTCGTCTTCAAAACCATTATATAATTCTTACCGAAACCGACCCCTAGTGATTCCACGCACCGCGCCGCCTCTTGCACATAAAACAATAATAACGTTAATCAAACAATTACCAAAACCCGGGCACCACAAATTGTACTATGATAGACCAGATGGCCGATTCATATTTGTCCGTAAGGGTGTCTGTTAGGGATGAAAGTCTCGGGTTTTTTTCCGAGACCGATACCGAGACCGAGACCACGAAACCGAGACTACCGAGACCGAGACCAAATTTCGAGACCGCAAATACCGAGACTTTGGGTCATTTTTTTGCCATTTTTTTACCTATTGATTTGATGACTTTTTACAAGTTTATTGGTGAAATTACAAGACCATGGTCAGACACCTTATGTATAACAGCTACATCACGACAGTTTTGGTTACATTCCTGGTTCTTTCCCCTTTTTGTGTGGGGCCATGTCTTCTTGCATATTTTAAAATTTTGACCTCTGTCCCAAAACAGACGCAATTTGTTCTTGTTCTCGCCAGGAAATAGCAATTTTTGACACTGTTTGGCTCGAATTTAGTCAAAAATCGCTCCGATTGTATTGGAATTACCAATGTTCCGCTAAAATAACCCAGGGTTTTTGGCTTAAAAATTAGACCTGACGCTTTTTCATTCTTTGCCTCCGGCGTGACTCCTCTTTGAGTGAGGCCCCCTCAATCCCCTGGGATTAAATTTTAGTTGAGAGTAGAGTCTTCCTTTCTCATCATCTCTCGAACTACATAACTACATGTAATGGTTCTAAGTAGTGCGTTTAGTAGCACTTACTTTCACAGATTTTTGTTTTTGATTTTTGCTAAACTCATACTAATTGGAATTTACAGTTAACTATGTGAAGCCACTAACTGGCATAAAAAAGTTGACCAGCCAAACACTAATACTAAGGAATAAAATATAATAATACACACACAGACTTGAAAGATAGTATTAAGTGAGAAACCTAATCATAAACATAAATTTTTGTGTGTGTACTATGTTTACTGATAACCTAAACAACTACGGCAAAGTTGTTTTCGGAAAAAATGATAGAATAGAATCTCACTGTTTGGGGTGAAAATTTGGTGAAATGAAAACTTCCGAAAAAATTTTCCTGCCAAAAGTATAAACCAAAGGAGGGACCACAGGAAATTTTTTTACAGATTTGAAAAACCGAGACCGAGTACAAACCGAGACTTTTCAACTACCGAGACCGAGACCGAGACTGTCTCGGGTTTTGACCGAGACCGAGACTTCCATCCCTAGTGTCTGTATCAACTTATTTTCAGCAAACTGCCGTACGAAGACTAAATACTTACTTGAGACAAATTTGGACTATATGCGGTAGATAATAATATTAAAGTTAAAAAATACTGTACAAAAACTGACTACCACCCAAGATTCTACACTTGCCATCAGTATAATATCTTTAGATATTTTTCGAACACAAACGCAGTATATATTATATACTAGACGCGAACTTTGTGAATAAACCAAAACGAGAAAACCTCGACAATATATAGCGCAAACTAACCTCGACTGCCTCGTCTGAGAGGTGAGGTGAATCGACCACCCCTGCGATACGTGCCTCTGCCTATGCCGCGGAATCGTGGACTGTACAGGCGCCCGCCACGACCACCCCGAAAACGAAACGGCCTATAAACAGAAACGGAATAAAAACATTCCAATCTAAACAAAACAGAACAATATTGTTACGGATATATCTCAGCTTTAATATTTCAGGCATTTGGCAACACGTGTTGCAGAAGCTGCAAAACTGAGCCAGAAATAAAGTAATTGCAATATTTAAGGCATATTAATATTGTACTCTATTAAGGGGGTTATTGCGTTTTTAGGTGTTTTTTTAAAAAGCCATAGCTAAGCGTTTACAAATTCAAATCACAAGCGGTCTTTTGCATTAGTTAGAACAATATCTTTCCTAAATGTATGCCATGCCTTGAAATTTAACCTGAGATTTTCTTTCCAGTATAAGCGACTAAAGAAAGGTCCTTTCCAAAATATTAAAAATTTTTACAAAAAGTTTGCGCCACAGCTCTGAATCATACGATTACCTGTTGGGGCTGAAAGTTGGTAAGGTTATTGACATGTTTAAAATCCCCAGGCATGTCCCCCACTTTTTTAATAACTAGTCAATTTACTGAGAAACTAGCTGAAAAGCAAACGCACCGACTTGTCATTAAAACCCTCTAAAAATGTCCACAGGTGAAATTTCGAAAAAGTGAGAGACATGCCTGGGGATTTTGACCTTTACAATACTGTCCCAAAAATTTATGCTCAGGCGTCACTTATAACTTGAGTACTGGTGGCGCAAAGTTTGCATAGAAATCACAAAAACCTCGAAAACGCAACTACCACCTTAAATGACAGAGAACTATTGTGAGGTGAGCACTAGTACCCTAAATTGTAGTGCTATTCCGTAAATAGTTTCATTAGATCTACTTGATCACAAATTCAATAACCTCGGGCGACTTCTAAATCCGGCCTGTCCCCTGGCCCGAGTGGCAATAGCTGACTCCCGATAGCCCAGTCTTGCTTTCGCACCAAGTCGCTGTAGGACTGATTGGGAACGCTGAAAAAGAGAATACTCTGTTTACATTAACTAGATAGAATCTTTTACTTAATTTTTTCGACTGAGAAGTATGTGGCTAAACGAGGGAAAGATTGACACAAGATATTCTTTTTAACAGCACAAAAATTATGTATATATAATTTAAAAAAAAGGTGACAATATGACAGGGGATTCTAAATATTTTTCTTAAAGATTATGTATGTTGGACTTGGACAGTTTCAAAAGGAAGAGAAAGCTATCGTAATATGTAATATTTTGTACATATATACTTGTTTCAGCTTGAGGGCAGCTCTAACGGCAGGTCTATTTTCCATCTGACGCGCAATGCGCTCATTCTTTATTCTAGCCGCGCGCTCGTCCCGAATCGAAGATCTCTGTACTGAGGCTATTACTGTGAACCTAAATTAAAACACAATTTATAAAATTTTTACCACTTGGCACTCACAGTTGTAAAATTCGAAAACTACACAATTACACAAATGACACAACTATATACCTACGATTTTCATCAACATTGCGTGTTCTTGCGTCTAGTTTATGGTCATAATAGTATGTATATATATTCATGATGACAACACAAGGGCACGGGCAAATTATAATTAATATACCTCCCCCGTTCCAATGTCACCGCCGGCCCCTACCCACCAAATTCGATTCGGTTTTCTCATCCTCCGACTTTTCACGATCCCCCTTAGTAGTCCAGTCAATTTTACGAAAAATCACGTGGCACCCTCGTCCCAAATTTTATTCACTGGCCGTGTCCCAGAAGGAATAATTAAATTATGCATATCCTCTGTCTCCTATGCCAATATGTTTTATATTATGGATTTTATGGAAAAAGCCCTACCATTCCAACTTGACAAAAAATTCAGTTCAGTTTTTTAAAGACAAATTATAATTAGAAATAATGACATACCGATCATTGAGACTCATGCGACTGGTTCCTTTCATCACAATTTTGGCGGGTATTTTTCCCGCCATGGCTAACGGCTGCCTGTAACTACTAGCAACTGCGGAATCAAGAAACGGACATTCCCTAGTATTCTGAGTTCACTGGAACACTTTACAGCAGCGAACCCAAGAGAACGAGTACGAGGGTCACGGCAGTCAAGGTTGGGCAATATTCGGATCGACTCGGCGGGTAGAAATTTCGGGACCAACTCGGTGTTTTCAGTTCTCAATATTACGTCGGCTCACAAAGTTAAGTTTAAGGGGCAAGTGGGCGCTAGCTCCGGGAATCAAGGATATGGACCATATTTTTGAAAACAGCAAAATTATCGGATCAAGTGCAGTTGGGGGGGGAATAGTGGACCTATTTTTTGGAGTAGAGTACCTTGAGGGAAGCATTTTTTAGGTTAAATGCAGTTGGGGGGGGGGAAATAGTGGACCTATTTTTTTGAGTAGAGCACCTTGGGGGAAGCATTTTTGCTTCAAGAACCCATATTTCATTTTTTGGATTTTCTGAGATATGACCCCCGAAATCTCAACCCTCAGTGAGGGACGTTTCACAATTTTTTTTCCGAAGCCCTTGATTTTTGCGTTCTAATCGTGTCTAAATGGTGTCAGATTATTGTTTACAATTTTTTAGAATCAAAACAAAGGCTCTTTGACCGTGTTCCTGCCGAAAAATTGGCCGAATTCGCCAGAAACGTCCAATTTTTGACCAAATTCAAACTTGGCCTTAATTTAGGCTTGGGCTTAGGCTTAGGGCCTAGGCTTAGTATGGGGCTTAGGCTTAGGCTTAGTATCAGGCTTAGGCTTAGGTTCAGGCTTAGGCTTAGGCTCAGGCTTAGGCAATAAAAAATCGAAATTTTCAGAAAAAAGCCAATTAAGCCTAGACGATGCCTTAAAACATCATAACGCACTCAAAACTATCCAAAAACAAAGATTATAGCCAATTTTGGCTTCGAACTTTGGCCTACGTTCACGTCCAAAAACATTGAAAATGCAATTTTCAAGGGGTCATAGCTCAAAAAATCCAAATTTGTGGATAGGGGTTCTATTACAAAAAATGCTTCCCCCAAGGTGCTCTACTCCAAAAAATAGGTCTACTATTTCCCCCCCCCCCCCAACTGCACTTGATCCCATTTTTTGTAATAGAACCCCTATACACAAATTGGATTTTCTAAGCTATGACCCCTTGAAAATTGCATTTTCAGTGTTTTAGGAAGTGAACGTAGGCCAAAGTTCGAAGCCAAAAATGGCTATAATCTTTGTTTTTGGACAGTTTTGAGTGCGTTATGCTTATGATGTTTTAAGACATCGTCTAGGCTTAGTTGGCAGAATTCTCTAGGCTAAGCTGGCAGGATTATTTCTGAAAATTTCGATTTTTTATTGCCTAAGCACAGGAAAAAATCTGATTACAAAAATATTACAAAAACATTACAAATTTATTACAAACAATATGTAATAAATTTGTAATTTTTATGTCACATTTTTGTAATTTCACTGTGCAAGTTTGTAATTTTTTTGTAACTTTTTTGTCATTTTTTGTAATAATTTTGTAATTTTTTTGTAACTTTTATGTAATTTTTTTGTAATTCGAGTGCAAGTTTGTAATTTTTTTGTAACTTTTTTGTAATTTGCAGTTGAAAACATATACAAAATTTTTTGTAACTTTTTTGTAACTTTTTTGTAACTTTTTTGTAAGTTTTTTTCCAGTTGACGATTTTGAATTTTAACGATCAGTATATCTACAAACTGGCCGAATTCTATATAAAAAACCAGTTTTTGATAAAAAATACAAAAATGTTTTTGTAACTTTTTTGTAATTTTTTTGTAACTTTTTTGTGACTTTTTTGTAACTTTTTTGTAATTTTTTTGTAACTTTTTTGTAAGTTATTCCCACTTGACGATTTTGAAAAATTACGATCAATATATCTACAAATTGACCAATTTTAATTCATATAAAAAGATAACCCAGATTTACTAGAAAATATATACATACATATATACGCTGGGGGAGCGGAAGGCTCGGAATACTGGCGTTACAGACGGGTTTTTTTCTAGCTATACACAGACGAGTTTCTGTGTCATGCTTACTGGAGCCCGTCCAACGACTGGGGTACTCCCCGCATCCGCAAGCCAACTGGCCTTGGCGCTAGCTACATTTAGCTCAGCGGAACCCATGTGTTGATGCAAAGACGTTAACTGTCAATGTATGAACAAAAAAATAACGCACTTGTCACCTGTGCAAATGCTTATAAAGATTGTAAGCGATACAACACTTGTTAGAGAGCAGTCTGCAACCGCACTACGGAACGATAACTAAAAGCAAAGAGCATATATATATATACATATTAGCAAAACACAGCCGAGCGACAAAATAGATGAACTCATTGACGCTTGTCACTATTGTATACATAATCATGCGCGAATCTAGGGGGGGGGCGCAGGGGGCCCCCCCCCCCCCCGAAATTCTTTCAGACTGAAATTTTACACAAGGGTCCCCCCTTTGGTTTTTATGGTCCGGCCGGAAAAATTTTCTGATACGTCTCCAATTGAGCAAATTTGGTCTAAAAATAAAAAATTACCCCAAATTTTTTTCTGGGGGCTGCGGCCCCCAGACCCCTGCGACTTTGTGGCTTACTATTCCTTGTTATTATTTTTCATCAAAGCCTATTCATCAAAGTGCATTGTGCTGCAATTTCATGTCTACACGTGTATATTATGCTACATTTACATGTGTAATGCACTGTCTGATGTAACGTTCCCATCCGTTGTTTTAAATTTTGTCGGAAAAAATGTCTGATACGTCTCCAGTTGACCGAAGACTTCCGCCGCCAGACCCCCGCAACTGTGTGCCTTGCCTTGATAGAAGTTGCAGATTTTAGAGGGTATCCCGGGGTCAAAAACAGTAAAGGTGTCTAGCCGCCCCCAGACTCCCGCAACTATGCATTTGTATTCTACTGTATTTGTAATGGTAGAGGCGGGGTCGCCCCCCCCCCCCCCGGAAAAAATTCCTGGATCCGCCTCTGATATATTTGAAAACATATGATAAAAATATGAAGAAATCTGCACATATTCTGAAAATGTGCATATTAAATATATATGTACATACATATTTAATATATAACGGGATCATGAATCTTGTTGAATCCAAAGGATGACATCCCTATCGTCTTCAACACCAGTACGATTTTGCATCATCTTTACCGTTGATGTAAGCTGCAAAAAAACTTCAATGATACCAAAATTAATGACAGAATCACAGAAAAATGACGAAAAAATACAGAACGCTGAAAAGAAGATGTTTCAAAAAATAGTAAAAAGTTAAAATGCAATTACAGAGTCAAGACACAATTTCTATGTCTATATGTGTTTTTGCCAAATTTTAAGAAAAACAATTTACAACAAACAAAAAAGTTACAGAAAAATTACAAAACGTTGAAAAGCATGCCATATTTTTCGAAAAATTGAAAAAAATTAAAAATACAGCTATTTCAAAGTCTTTTTAAGTCTTGAAATGTATTTTTGCCAAATTTGAAGCAAAAAAATGAAATTTCTAAAAATTACAAAAAAATTACAAAAAAGTTACAAAAATATTACAAAAAAATGACAAAAAAGTTACAAAAAAAATACAAAAAAATGACAAAAAGTTTCAAAAAAAATTACAAAACGTTGAAAAGCAAATATTTCAAAAAAATCGAAAAAAATTAAAAATACAGCTGTTTCAAGGTCAGGATGCCTTTTTTATGTCTTGAAATGTGTTTTTGCCAACTTTGAAGCAAAAAAATAAAATTTTTAAAAATTACAAAAAAATTACAAAAAAATGACAAAAAAATTACAAAAAAGTTACAAAAAAATTACAAAAAAGTTAAAAAAAAATTACAAAACGGGTTTTGTAATTTTTTTGTAACTTTTTTGTAATTTTTTTGTAACTTTTTTGTAATTTTTTTGTCATTTTTTTTGTAATTTTTTTGTAATTTTTAAAAATTTTATTTTTTTGCTTCAAAGTTGGCAAAAACACATTTCAAGACATAAAAAAGGCATCCTGACCTTGAAATAGCTGTATTTTTAATTTTTTTCGATTTTTTGAAATATTTGCTTTTCAACGTTTTGTAATTTTTTTGTAACTTTTTTGTCATTTTTTTGTAATTTTTTTGTAACTTTTTTGTCATTTTTTTGTAATATTTTTGTAACTTTTTTGTAATTTTTTTGTAATTTTTAGAAATTTCATTTTTTTGCTTCAAATTTGGCAAAAATACATTTCAAGACATAAAAAGCATCCTGACTTTGAAATAGCTGTATTTTTAATTTTTTTCAATTTTTCGAAAAATATGGCATGCTTTTCAACGTTTTGTAAGTTTTTTGTAATCTCATTGCTTTGCTTAAAATTTGGCAAAAACACATATGTATGTATATACATAGAAATTGTGTCTTGACTCTGTGATTGCATTTTAACTTTTTACTATTTTTTGAAACATTTTCTTTTCAGCGTTCTGTATTTTTTCGTCATTTTTCTGTGATTCTGTCATTAATTTTGGTATCATTGAAGTTTTTTTGCAGCTTACATCAACGGTAAAGATGATGCAAAATCGTACTGGTGTTGAAGACGATAGGGATGTCATCCTTTGGATTCAACAAGATTCATGATCCCGTTATAAATTAAATATGTACATATGTACATATATATTTAATATGCACACTTTCAGAATACATATATATGTGCAGATTTCTTCATATTTTTATCATATGTTTTCAAATATATCAGAGGCGGATCCAGGAATTTGTTCCGGGGGGGGGGGCGACCCCGCCTCTACCATTACAATTACAGTAGAATATAAATGCATAGTTGTGGGAGTCTGGGGGCGAACTTCTATCAAGGCAAGGCACACAGTTGCGGGGGTCTGGCGGCGGAAGTCTTCGGTCAACTGGAGACGTATATATCAGACATTTTTCCGACTAAATTTAAAATAACGGATGGGAACGTTACATCAGACAGTGCATTACACATGAAAATGTAGCATAATATACACGTGTAGACATGCACATGCAGCATAATGTAGTTGTGTATACATGCATAGGCTTTGATGAAAGATAATAACAAGAACAAGTAAGCCAGAGGGTTGCGGGGGTCTGAAGGCGGCAGCCCACAGGAGAAAATAGGGAGAAATTTTTAAATTTTAGAGCAAATTTGGTCAATTGGAGACGTATCGGAAATTTTTTCGGCCGGGCGATAAAAACCAAAGGGGGGACCCTTGTGTAAAATTTCAGTCTGAAAAAATTTCGGGGGGGGGCGCCCCCCGCGCCCCCCCCCCCCTGGGTCTGCGCTTGATATATAGTGACAAGCGTCAATGAGTTCATCTGTTTTGTCGCTCGGCTGTGTTTTGCTAATATGTATGTATATATGCTCTTTGCTTTTAGTTATCCTTCCGTAGTGCGGTTGCAGACTGCTCTCTAACAAGTGTTGTATCGCTTACAGTCTTTATAAGCATTTGCACAGGTGACAGGTGCGTTATTTTTTTGTTCATACATTGACAGTTAACGTCTTTGCATCAACACATGGGTTCCGCTGAGCTAAATGTCGCTTGCGCCAAGGCCAGTTGGCTTGCGGGGAGTACCCCAGTCGTTGGACGGGCTCCAGTAAGCATGACACAGAAACCCGCTGTGTATAGCTAGAAAAAAACCCGTCTGTAACGCCAGTATTCCGAGCCTTCCGCTCCCCCAGCGTATATATGTATGTATATATTTTTTAGTAAATCTGGGTTATCTTTTTATATGAATTAAAATTGGTCAATTTGTAGATATATTGATCGTAAATTTTCAAAATCGTCAAGTGGGAATAACTTACAAAAAAGTTACAAAAAAATTACAAAAAAGTTACAAAAAAGTCACAAAAAAATTACAAAAAAGTTACAGAAACATTTTTGTATTTTTTATCAAAAACTGGTTTTTTATATAGAATTCGGCCAGTTTGTAGGTATACTGATCGTTAAAATTCAAAATCGTTGTTATACCGCGAACCACGGGGCTCTTGGAGTTTGGGCCGAAAAGGCGAGGGCCAGAGGGCAGAATTGACCGTGCGCCCGAGCCCAAGTGGAACGCGCTATAACGGGTGAAAACCGGGGCAAAGTGCCCTAAAGTCGCTCAGAAATCTGCCCTAAACAGGTCCGGGGCTCACACACGAATTCCCCAACAAATAGCCACAAAGCCCTCCAAGGGCTACTACAGTCAAGAGGCCCTAAGAAGCCCTAAGGAGGCAGTTTTACAGGTTCAGAATTTTATTGAAAAATGAAACTTTTTATTGAACATAAAGGATCAACAAAACAATTTATAACAAGAGAAAATAACAAAAACTAGCTTAAAACATGGCCTAACTCAGGGGACCTAGCCCTAGAACTCACTGGCGCGCACACCTAACTACCTAACCCCTGTTCAAGCGTGAGCGCGCCTCCCCCCTTCTTCTTGAAAAATCTGTGACTGCCGTGAGCCAGTCACACATGAGTAGAATATATAATTTTTCAAAGCGGCCAGTTTGAACTCAGGCTACGTCCCCCTTTCCGAAACAACATCCAGAATAATAAACAAATTAAAATAATAATTTTAAATATTAAATTTAGATGCTACTATTAGCGTGAAAAGTATAATTTATAAAAGTTGCATAAAAAAGCCTATTCACACGACACGTCATCGCTCAAAAACGTGTAAGCCTACAATTTAGGTAGATTAAAGCGCTGGCAGCCTTTCTATCGTCATGGAAACTGTAGAGGCGAATGCGGAGCGCTTATTCATGCGCAATTACCGCCAATTTGAGAAAATACGTAAAATACGTAATGCAGAAAACTGTGACGTGCGAATGGGTTCATTTAAGCGCGTTTTTAGATTATTTTCGACATTCTCTTGGTGCGGAAAAGTCTGCCCCGGATAGGGGGTATCCCTAGTGATTCAACAGGTGCCCCCCTGCGCGGGCACGACGTCCCGGCGTGTCTAGCGCACATAATTTGGGTACCCCCTAGCTGGGGTACACTTTTCCGCCTGTTTTCGGTTTCAAATTTTCGCCGATTTTAAAATAGCAATTTAGAAAAATTTGGCAAAGCACATAATAAAATTCCCGAAGATGCGCAAACAAGTATACACAACAAATACCAAACAATATGTTAGTAACCCACTCAAGAATTTAGACTTTTCCGTAATTTAGAGCTCGTTCCATTTTTAAAACCAATAGCGAAAACAGTAACAAATGATAAAATCACACCGACCCGAAATTACCCACAATAACAAATCTACCCCCTCAATTACCCATATTCAATCCCCCATTTACCCAACAATTTTGGTCTTCCCATGCCCCCCTCCTTCCTGGAGGTCTCACCAGATGAACTCGAGATCGCACACCCCGAGTGCCAGCTTCGACCGGCATACCCCAAAGCCCATCGGTCAGTTAGACCGTTCTCCCTACGTAAACTCACTACACACATACCCTACCTAAAAGACCCGTACGTACCTAGCTAAATTTCGGTTTCCCACTACATACACCCATGTTAGTAACCCCTACGGTCCGGACCTTTCTCCCTGGGCGCCCCAAATTTTCTCTACTTCTCTCTCACTCGTAGCTGCTTCTTCGAACTACTCGGATACTATCACCCTTATATTGGCGAGCTCGCGCCTGCTTTCTTACGACGTACGCCTCGTGCACAGCACGTTAACAGACGCGATTTTCGGGATGCTGGCCGGGCACCCGTCGCGTACGCCACCCACCTACTCGCAGCTACTGCTCCGCACATTTCTCCCACAATTTCAACACCCGCAATCGTATCAAAACAAATAAAATCTGATCTTCTTCTTCTTCTTATGGCCACACACACTCACATTCATACCACACACATCCTACGAACGTTCTAACTGTCCTTCGCTCCCCTACCTAAATTTTCCTGTTGCGATCCTTTGCAACATACAAGTATATATACTGGCCGAAAACTGACACACGCGTATTAACACAACTAACTACAAAGTTCGTGTCCACTCTGGCAGTATCAGGAACCAGCTTGGGACCCCTGGGCGGCACACGTTGATAGCTGAACGACAGGCATGGACGACCGCACGTCGCGATACGACACGGCACAGCACAGCAAGCACGGGCAGCGACAGGAATGGCAAAACGACCCTGGACCCGCTGAAATCGGTAGCTGGATCGGCAGCATTGCAGGATAGCTGAATCAGCAGACTGGCTGGCTTGGCTAGGACCCCAATCGCTGGAATGTTCGTTTCGGGTGGACACCGACGCACCCGACCACACGTCCCGCGGCCATAGATGTTGCCGCTATCGCCGGACCCACGTCGACCTCAGGAGTAGCAAGTTCCGCCCCGGCTCGCTCATAGTTCGTTTGGCCCACAACAGGCCAGGCACAGGCAGGCTGCACGGGGCATCGTTCTTCAGGATAACCAGCCAGTCGCTTCGTTCTCCACCGCGTCAACTCGCCTCCGTCTGGTTCCACATCCGCCACTCGCTGCCCCCGCCTCCGCGGACATAGGACAGCCGCTGGTTCGCTGTTTGCCGACTCTCTGGATCGATGTAGTTAGACGCCGGGGCATGGGCAGGACTGGACTCTCCCCTAGTCCCTACTCACGCAATATTAAACATACATACCCCAATTTTCCTAATTCGCGACAAATAAATAAAATCTTTTCATCCGTTTTCTTTCTAATTTTTGCTCTTACATCTTTTACTACACATACGTTTTAAAATACATCATCTTGTTATTCAAATTCAAACCAAAAGCAAGTTCAAAAACTCGAAAATGAACCAAATTTTAAAAACAAAACTCAAATACTAGTGATTTAGTTAAAATACCAATACATTAGGTAAAATTTCGGCCCAATACACAAAAGAAAATGTTAGTAATTCAATTTGGATCGCAACAAGAGTCCCCCTGGTGTTGGTCCCGTACTTAAATGCAGCCCGCGCCTTGGAATACTAGCACGCACACGGGGGTTTACCCCGTTTACTCAGATACTCGCTAAATTTCTAGTCTTTTCGACTAATTCACAACGTTACCCGCAAACCAAGACGCGTCTACGTATGCTTACATAATTTCAAAACAACGCACACTCGCACCCGCACTCGCAATACTCTCCCCCGAGGACCCCCTTAGGCACACGCCTCTATAGGGGCCTCTCCTGTTACCCGTAACCATATTGGCACCCTCTGCACGCATTTCCAAACAGAGCCTGTCTACCACTTTCCTCACGCAGTAATATGTGTATGTGCCGGTCCCTCTCGCTGGGCTGTTGCACAGCATATACGTACTTAGTTTAAAGTGGTAACAGACTCTGCATTGCGTGCTGGGGCCGTCAAGATTGCAACATTCTGAGTGCGCGCTATGCAATATTATTATGAAATTAGTATGAAAATGAATTTTGTATTAGTGTATAAATGTCATTTTTATATTTCAGATTTCACTTTTAAAGCAGGACTTCTCGCCCTGTGGCAGCCGGTCCACTCGGATGTTCGCGCCCCCGAGACCGCGGCGGCTCCGTAGGCCTCCCATCGGACGCAGCTCTCTGAACCAGACCTCGCTGGATCTATGCTGCTCCGACCCCGCCGCCTCGTGGGTCTCTGTCCAGCCCTTCTAACCCCTTCCACTGATTCGGAAAGTCTGGGTTAGGCTGTATTCACCTGTGGACCGAACTGCTTTTTACTGTTTATATTGTTAATTTAAAATAAAATTAATAAATATAATTAGTGTTTCTGTGTAATGTCTAGCAATGAAGCCGAAAAATATGAACACCAGTAGGACCAATGTGCTCAAAAATACTACTACAAAACTAACAAGTTAGTGAACCCAATTCGGGCCACATTTTAGTAAAACTAGTGTATTAGTTAAAATTCATGTCTAGTGCATCCTAGTAATTTCAGTAAAACTCAACGCAACCCGAAAATGAAACTGTAAGTAAAACAAGTGTAGTTATATGTGAGACATAATTTATCAAGATACGCGTTAATTTGACGATCTGTACACACTACATCGTACTATACTATCTGTACATCAAATTTGTGAGTGAGCAAAGAAATGAAACTAAACACAAACTACAATCACTGTTCTGTACATGTGAGTTGAGCAAAAATTATGGCAATGAAATTAAAGCACTAGTGTTAAAACTGAGAAACAAGTATGTATATATATACACTGTTAGTACAAAATTCAAAAATGCTCCAATTTTTACTATTGCCACACAGAATCCAGTCTAAGCACTCTAGGGGCACGACTCCTCTAGTATTCACAGTGCCTCGACTTTCTACGCCCTGAAATAAATGAACTATTGCCTCACCTGGGCCCGCGTGCAACTGCAGTGAGAGGGTGTCCCCTAGGCACCTAGGCCCAGGAGACCTTAGTCTACAGCGCACGTTTGGGCCCCCAAACTCACTGGGTGGGTGGGGTCTGTGAGCTCGCACACTCCCGGGGAAGGCCCTCCACCTAGAAGGAGTTGCTATAGCCCACTTCGTGCGAGCATACGACTGGTCGAGTTCACATGAGTCCGCGTTGACCTAGTAGAAGTTACTCTACAGATTAGAAAACCAAGCAACTACCAGACCAAAACTTACCCACGATCCGTCAGAAGACCTGCGACACCGAAACCGGCGAAAGCTACTCTACAGGTTAGAAAACCAAACGATCGCCAATGCCGGGGCAACCTGCCCTCCTCCATGCCGATGCCCGGCAGATCCATATCCACGCGATGGAAGCTACTCTACTGATTAGACAACCAAACGACCACCACGCGAATTGTCCCCGCCATATTGTCAAGTCCGATGAAGCAAAACGATACCTACTCTAAGCTACTCTACAGATTAGAAAGCCAAACGAAGAGTAAGTACCATGCTGAGAAGACAACCTACTTCGCCAAAACACCTACGCCAAGCTACTCTACAGGATAGAAAACCAAACGAGGCGTCGATGCTCCATTCCGTCGATCGTCCTCCCACAGCAACCACTACCAAGCTACTCTACAGAATAGATAACCAAACGAGGAGTAGTGCTGAAAGTCTTAAATAAGTGCAAAATACCTATTTCCAAGCTATTCTACAGATTAGAAAACCAAACGAGGAACAAGGTAAGTTGCGTCGTCGCATCCAGGTCGAAGAAGGCCCTACAGTCCAAGCTACTCTACAGAATAGAAAACCAAACGAGAACTATAGGGTTATCGTCAAGTCCGGGCTCCACAGTCGCCTGACCCAAGTTACTCTACGGATTAGAAAACCAAGCGAGGGTCAGACGCTAAGTCAAGTCCGAGTACAAACAAGACACCTATGCCAGGCTACTCTACAGATTAGAAAACCAAACGAGGCAACGGTGCCTGGGCGGAGATACAAACTCACCGTGGGTCAAGAGATCGTAAGCCTGGGCAAGCTACTCTACGGATTAGAAAACCAAACGAGCCTAGGCAAACTACAACATGCCTCCGGGTGGTGCCATCTCCTATAAAATGAAAACAAAACATACAATTTCACTGGTTATTACATGAATTTACACAATTTCGCAACAATTTTACGTTTATAGGTTGAAAAGAACATTAAATAGTTACATTAAATACTATCCCGTCGTAACTCCAACAAAATTTTCGCTGTCATACGCTGGTTCTAACAACGCCAGCTTCCGATGACGTTAAGCTACTCTACAGCTTAGACAACCAAACGAAACGCCCTTCTTCTGCTGACGCCGCACACTCCCCACGTCTCATTGTCGTTGTTCTTGTCGTCGTCGGCTTGTTCTGGATTGCGATGACTGAAGCCAGCTCCGGTACTCGGCTTGTACCCGATCTCGTGTCGGTCCGTCCAGATATTCCGGAAACATCACATCGCGGACGAGCATCCAGCACTTGCCCAGCCAGTTCTCACCCGGGAACTTCTCCAACCACTTCAGATTCTTGTCGTTGATGTGGACTCCGATGCCCCATCGCAGATCGGATCTGCACGCTTCGGCTATCACATCGTTCCGCGACTGCCTCAACACTTCTCTCACCTCCTGCAACTGCTGGGCGCGGGCCAAACACAGTAGGTACATAGTTCGGAATGCAAGCACCCGGTACCACAACGTAGCACGACAATTGTGCTCCGGCAGAACCCGATCACCCATCACCTTCGTCTGTCCCGGCGAGGTGGCACAAGCTAACTTCTCCGCGATGTCGTGGAGACCGTACCCGTCACGAGCTTTGATGTAATAGTACATTTGCTCGCCACAATAAAACTGCTTGCCATCGAATTCGATGGGGACTGGCGTATTATCTGGGCCTCGTCGCACGATGTGATGGTTCGACAACACAAATCGGTTCGTGAAGAAACCGTAGATCTTCGGGATTGGTCTTCCTTCCCGTCTGGCTAACTTCACTTTCTCAAGCAAGGCTCGCTGCAGGATGTCGGTGTATGCGAGCATGCAATCGCTGAAGTGCTGTCTGACTCGCATTCTGTGGACCGGACCAAGACTCATTAGATCGGGCACAATGTGCGGCAAGGAGGTCACGATGGCCAGGGCTCGCATCTGCGCCGTGTCGACGTTCGTATCACGCCCCTCGAGCAACAACGGGGTATACTGCAGCTCCCCTGCCCGCGTATACAGCGCCGGGATAAAGATGGTAACCACGCTGTCCTCCGGCTGCATATCAATCGGGCGCTTCAGGGGATCTCGCTCTGCCTCTCCCAAGTAAGTCTCCCTAGTATATTCGACCACAATGCGCGCCGCGAACCGTTTGAACGCCGTCTGGACCATCCATCGGATCTTCTTATGGATCCAGCCCCACACGTACTCGTCGCGGTGTCCCGACGTTATCCACCGTTCCAGCAGCTCGTTTAACAGTCGCACAATTGGATGGACTGGGTCCATGTCCTTGGCCACGTTCGACGTCGGGATCTGCAGCAGCTGCCATCTCGATGATGACCAACACTTAACTAGCACCCGAGCCGGCCCAGGCTGCGCTTGGTGCTCCACTGCAACTGATGGCGTCGCGCGAAGTTGGTCCATGGGTGGACGCACCTTCATCGGCTCGTTGTTATTTGGCACTCCCGGTGGCCTAACCGTCGGCTCCTCCCGTCTCCGTGTGGGCGCTTCTGGTCCCGCAAACGGCCGTACGACGTATCGGATCAGCGGCGATGGCGTGCGCATTGTGTCCTCTTGCTTGAGCACGGTATAGGGGACTTTGTGCCCGTCGAGCCAATCTGCGCCTACGAGCAGAGCTCCCCGACCATAGCGACCTCCTGGATAGCCCGCTCCCGTGATACCAGGCATATCCTCAGGACCAAACGAACCCTCTGGTGGCTCCCACTCGTCGTCTCCCTGCTCACTCCCCTCCGGCTGGTATGGCTGTGCCCACGGCACGAGTTCGTCCTCCGGCGGTCCCTCGCGAACCGCTTCCTCCGCCTCTGCCTCCTGGAGAATTTCGTTGGCAACTTGTGGTGGCAGCTCCTCGATGGATCCAAACTGCTCGTAAGCCAACGGCTGTCGGTACTCTTCTTCTTCCAGTTCCTTCCCCACAAGGGGTCTGGTCGCTGGAGCACCTTCCGCCGTGGCTCCGCCTGCCAAGACCACTCGATACTCCGGACACTGCAGCGGTGTTTGCGTTCGTGCTTCTTGCAACGCAAACCGATCCTGCACTCGGGAATCCCGCTCAGCTCTCACTAGACCAATGGGCATATTCTCCCAAGGCAGATAGACAAATAGCGGATCGCAAAGCTTAGATATCCGCACGAACTCGCCCCGCGACTCGCCGTTGTCGCCACGCCAAGGCCCCCACTCCTCATCTTCCTCGTCCGGCGGTGTCAGGTACGTCACCCATATGCCGTAACGTCGCTCGACTTTATCAAACAGCGGCACTGGCCAGCCCCACGGCTTCGGGATGCTCTCCCTAACCAACTGCCAAGCTTGCGCTACGGACAAATTGAACTCCTCGTCGCCCAGTTCGCCACAAACGAAACGCATCGCCAACCGGATGGTTCTGACCGACGTCCGAGCAGCTCTCTTCTTTGGCGTCGTCGCCGGCAGTCTCTGCGATGGCTGCTGCGGCGGCGGTTGCGCTAGTATGGATGGCGGGACCGGCTGCGCCTGCGGCTGCGGCTGCGGCTGCGGCACCGCTCCCGTGGGCCGCAGAGGCTGGTTTTCCCTAGGCCTCAGACGCGGATCCGTTGGTCGCTCCCAGCCTGGTGGAAACGGCTGCACCGGCCATTGTTGGGGCTGCATGGGCTGAGGCGTTTGCTGAGGCAACAAGACTCTAGGCAACTGCTGAACAAGCTGCGTTAGCTGCGCTAGCTGCTCTGCGGTGCTCGGCTGTGCCTCTGGGACCCTCGTTCTAATCTCCATTGGCCTTGGCACCGGTTTGAACGCATGTACCGGCGGCTCGTCGGACATCAGCATTGGCGACTGCCTCGGCAAGGTGGCCAACATCCGCAACGACAACTGCGAACTGGCTGGTGACATCCGACTTTGACTCGGAACCGGGCTTGGGGCTGGTCTTATCCCCGTGGCGGCCATGCGCATTGGCGACTGAGACAAACGAGGAGTCCACGACCGCTGGGTTACACTGACACCTGACCCGCTCTGCATTGGCGTAGCAGCACTTGGCGTGACTTCAGTCGGCCGCGGCGTCGGGGGTGTTCCGGCTACCTCCTCCACTGGCGTTGGGCGCGTGATGGTGATCCTCGGGAGGGCCTCTCTGCGTGCCACCTCAGCAGCCTGTGCCATCTCGGCCGCGAACGGTGTGCCCGGAACAATTTGCGGGGTTTCGGTTTCCATGGGCACCAACGGTGGTAGGCCCTGCAATTTCTTCTGTTTGGGATCGGGCAGGTACGACACTGTCCACATACTCCCAGGCGTGACTGGTAGCTTAGCTTTCTCCTTTTCCTTTTCCGAGGGCTCGCCCAAGACATAACACTCACGATCCGGTACTCCCGTTGGCACCGTTACTGGTGGCCTTCCACGGGCACCCTCTTGCCCACGCTGCCAGGCTGCCCCTCCGGTTCTCTGGGCTTCTATCCACCGAGCACTCTCCGCCATGCCCATTTTTGACCCCGGGCACACTGATTCTTCCGACCCCTCGGGTGACACAGACCTAGCGGGTGACACGCTTTCTGGCTCCTCCTCTTCACCCTGCTCCACTTCGCCCCATGTACTCTGTGGCTTCTTCTCTTTATACAACCGATACATCTCCTGCAGATTCACCCACACTTCTTCGATTGCACTTTTTGCCGGTCCTGATGTCGTCCGGCGCTTCTTTCGCATAGACTCCTGCAACTGGGCGACTTCTCTCTCCGAGGGCGCTGGCGTGGAATTCGCACGCTTTCTCTGGATCATCAGCTCCTCCTGCGTCTTATCTTTCCTGGCCCTTTGCTCGGACGCTTTCACCCACTGCTCAATCCGCAGGACCGGAGTCTTCCTTCCCTCTGGGATCGGTGTTTCCACCCTCTCAACATCGGTGTCTTCTGCAGGTTTGGCGCCATACGTCCAAGTCGCATAATCTACCGGATGCATTCTTTCTAGCCACAACCCGATGTTTTTGCGGTTGCGCTCCTGCTCCTCCTTCGGCAGCCTCTCCATCACTTCCGATTCCTCATCTGAGGATGGCTCGTACCGCTCCTGTGGCACCTGGACCGGTGGTGGCCCGCATGGCAGCAGACTACCGCCTGAGCGCCAGTCTTCGTCCTCCTCTTCTTCCTCTCTCTGCCTTCTCCGAGCACGTCTGCTCCGCAGTCTCTCCTCTCTTTCATCTCCTTGCCGGCTCACAAACTCTTGCACCAGTGTATTCGGCTTGCGGTTATACCATGACCTTGTCAAATCTGGCCACGTCCACTTATTTCGTTCGTACAGTCTCAGGGTCGGCATTTTGACGCTCTTGTTGATCAGCGACACCCCCCTTTCGAATTCCTCGATCTTCGGTGGCTTGTAGGCGAACAGCAGATCGCCCGCTCGCTTCGCTTGATTCGGGTTTGTCGCTTTCACTGGTTTCTGCGTCAGCATTTCCCTGAATATTAGTTGATCCGGATTCGTGACGCGTAGCAGCTCCATGATGTACGTATAGAGTACCCACACGTCCACAATGGCATACGTCAAGCCAAAAACGGTGGGCACCGGCATGAACAGCGGTCGCGTCTGCGGGAAATAATCCTCCATGGCGAAAAATCGGAGGAATCCGGGTCTCCCTTCGTCGTCCCTGCACTGTTTCCACCTCTGGGCTGGCCGATTATCCAACGGCTTCATTGGCATTTTCGGTGGGTACTTTCTGCCCACATGATTCCACAACTGTGCAAAAGTCACAATCGAGGTCGCAGCGTCGACGTTCAGGAATCTGGCTAGGCGGATTACGTCGTTTTCCCCTCCGAAAGCCACCAGGGCTGCATTCGGGGAAACCACGATCGATGTCAATAACTTACGTAATCTCGCGAAATCCTGGCACTGAAAATAAATAAGCATGGGCATTATGATGAAGATTTCGGGTGTAGTGAACCCGTCTTGTTCCATCGGAGGAAATGCCAATTGAATCGTGGCTATACTTGCCTCCGGCTGGATACCCATGGTCTGGGTCGCGCACCCTTCCAGGTCGAACGCTGCGAATGCGCAATTATCCAGTCTATGCATGAGTCTGTCTTCGAATAACAGCCACAGATCCAGATCACAGATAATACGTACAGGCACATCGTGAACATCAAACGGAAGTGTGAACTTACCTACCGCTCTGATTCGCTCCACTGCGGCCTGCAGCCTGCTCTCATCATGTTTCATGGCCAGCACGTATGTTGGCACTGACTGCTTTTTCGACTTCGGCTGCTCCTGTGGCTTGGGCGGCGGATGCTCACGTGGCCATTCGCTGGTTGATGGTTGCTCTGGATCCATGCTGCTGACTTGGTTTCGACAAATTTACAGGTAGAAAATTTCAAGCGTGCGCAAAAAGTTAATAATAAATTAAAACAAAAACTGAAAGACTCATGCAACGAAAAGATAAATATAAAACAGAAAGACGAAGAGAAACTGAAAAGTCAAAATCGGGTGTAAAGAAAGTATGCGTCGAGTTCTAGTATTTCGAGTGTGTCAAATTTACTAGTTTTTAGGGTCCGCCCCGCGCTTTGCTGTGGGTGGCTCCGTCTAATCTATCTCCCCAAAACCTTCTTTGTCGGCCGGTTTATCCTTGGCGTCGGCTGCAGGTGTTGTCCCGCTTCAATTACGCCATCCTCTACCGACCGTCGATAATCTCGTCACACAATTAATCACCTGAAAAACACGCAAAGTTATAGATCTTATACTCAGACGCGTATATCTTTCTTTCCACCTGAAATAGGGTGCTGCTACGACATTTAACAGAGAGTAAGAGTCCGAGTCACACAACGCAGTATACAATATACATAATTACAGCTTTGTAAAATCTCTGCTACTGAGACTAATTAAGATCCTGATTAAATTCGTCTTCAAATAACCACCTTCACGAAAATTTTTGCACCAATCGTAAAATTATACATTTGTCTCAGACAAAAAAATGAAGAAAATTAACAAAATAAAAAATATCTATTATATTTTATTCGAATGTCCAACAAAATTGTCTGTTTTCGAGTTATTGACGCCTTACATATGTTAACCTTCTGTTTTGACTAATCATTACCCCATTATATGGAATGTAAAAACACAACACAGAGACAAAAAAAAACAATTACAGTTTTAAAAATTCTCTTTGCTAATACAACTAAATTAAATTCCCAAGTCTAGTGTTACACAATCTTGCAGAAGCTTCTACTTAAGTATTTTCACCAAATAAGATACTTCAAACCAGTTCCATCGTAAGAAAGAAAAAAATTAACTATATTTTTGACTCAAACGTCTAACAAAGCTACGAGCAAGCATCTATTATACAGTTTTGACTACCCGTAGCCCTATTACATGGAATGAAAAAAAACACAACACACAGTAACAAAATTACAGTACAAAAAATACTATCGGCTAACACAACCAAATTAACTTCCTGATCTCGACCAGTGTGAAACGATCTCGACTGAATTTCTACTCTATGTTCGTTCTCTAATAAAATACATCACAAAATGGTTGCACCATCAGTGCAGGGTTTTATTGAAAAAACACACTGCTAGAAAAAACTAATTTCGTCTCCTCACGAGTAGAATTAGCACAAACAGATGTGCCGTAAAAAAACAAAATATAATGCAAAAAAATACACAACGCACAGTAAAGCATAGTTACGGATACAGGTTTGTTAGTGGAAGGATTACACAAACGTAAGCAACCATAAAACGATAGTTTATGAGGTCGAAACAAAGATGACTACTAAGTACAGGAGCCGAAGACGTGCTATCGGCTATCGGTCTACCTAGACACAATCATGCTTGTAATTCTTCCATCTAACAACCATCACAGGTTAAAAAACACGAAATAGCAAACAAAAATATGAGCAAAGTACATGGCAAGTCCCTGAGCTCTCTCCTTCTGGGCGCCTTAGGAGTTATTCACAACGATTCTAAAAAAAATAATGTTATGTAAACACTTTAAAATAGCATTTATTATTAATTTTTTTCAACCATTAAATCCAAAGCATCAACTATATACCGTTTTTTGTGAACTGTACATAAGAGATTTTTTATGTAATTTTTATGCTAACACTGTTTTCATCACAAATCCACGTTTCTAACAATACTTCAATAATTAAAAACATGACGAGCCCTAGGGACTTCGTAAGTTGTACTATTATAAACAGGCTCATACACATCGCCAATAACATCATACACGTACTCGTCATCTTCTGACTCCAACTCGCCACCATTGCCATTGTCCCCATCTTCGCTCCTGAAAACCGTAACATTTTTAATTAAAAATATTACTGAAATTAGGTAGTAAATTAAGTTTTGAATATCACAATATCTTTGATATGTTGTCTGACAAGTCCGAGTAGAACATAGATAATTGACGACCTTTTACACCGTGATCACATCCACAGTTACCGTATAAATATAAGACAAAACAACTTATATTTAGAATTATAACCCAGGTCAACAAAATTATACGCTACTTGTAACAGACGTATAAAACAACTTCTTAACTAAATACTATTGAATTATGAATAATATCGCTTTAACAACCTAGTAGGGCTTGGCAAGTGTGCTCCGCTGTCCTGCTCGGGGCGCCGGTCTTGGCTCCTGTAAAAAATTAGTATTTTATATGTTGTCAGATACAAAATATTCTTTTTATTATTATTATATATATATATATATATATATATATATATATATATATATATATATATATATATATATGTGTGTGTGTGTGTGTGTGTGTAAGGAGGAGGGGTGTACATTATTTAAATTTACTGACTTTAAAAACCTCAATTGATATATTTTTTGAGCTACTGAAACTAAATTATAAAAGTGAACAGCTAGGTGCACACCAATATTTCAATTTTTACCCGTACCAGTCTTGAAGCTCTACATCGGCACGAGCAGGCGGCGGCGGCAATACCTGGTCCCGCCTTTTCTTTCGGCATCTGAAAACGATATGCTTTATTATTCATCACTATTCATCAGTATTTATCACTAATTTATTGTAGCTATCATCATATTTCGAACAACAATATATCACGATTATACCATTGTTTCATCAGTATACGATCTTGTAAAATCATGTTGCATGTTTGTGACTATAGTTATGAACGCTGAAAAGTTTACGTAACAGAACATGAAATTTAACAAAACACACCTCAGCACCACCACGACTACCACTAGGAGCATCACTAACACTCCCCCGCCCACCGAAAACACGATCACCCTAAAACAAACCCATATAATATATAATGTAAAAAGCCCATATAATATAGTTTGTGAAAAAAACTTATACAGCAGACGCAATAATGTTAGAGTAAATATTACAATGTAAAACAACAAATAACATGCTGGAGGGTGTTTTAACAAATTTTCAAAAAGTACAGATATATATACTCACATTAAGAAGCTCTGTTTGTCGAGCAAAGGAGCCACGGAGCTAGAAAAACAAAACCTCTACATGTAAGCACAGACGAAACTGAAATTGTACACTTTCGATTTATGGTGAGTGAGACTACGTTAACTGATCATGATAAAACATACATTATTGCAACTACTGCAACAGTGTAATTAAACCATTCTGATAAACAAAAGCCATACTTGCTCAAACTGGAAAAATATGTTACCATCTATTGTTTACTTCAGGAATGTAATTAATAAAAAAGCTTAAACAAACCTATAAACAGCTGTAACACTGTAGTTTGCCGTGGGGTGTGAGTTAGTGAGAGGAGACCCCGAAGCAATAGAGTTAGTAGAAGCCGAAGCGGTGGCAGTACTAGCAGTGGAGGCAGTATTAGTAGTTGTAATAGCAGTAGTATTAGTAGCAGTGGTGGTAGCTATTCCGCTCTCGTTGGCTGGGCTGTAAGAATCGTTAGTGTTAGTAAAGCTACAGCAGCAGCAACAACAACAGCAGCAAAAAAATGCAAAAGGATTAGTGTTATTATTATAGGAGAAATCGTTAGCAGTAGTAACAGTAGTATGAGTAGCTTTTATACTAGTAGTAGCAGTAGCAGTAGTAGAAGGAGGAGAAGTACTCATAGTAGTACGAGCTGCAGAGGTAGTAGGAGGAGAGGGGGGACTAGTTGTAGCACTGAAAGTAGATGTTAAAGCAGGGTTACTAGCAAGTGATTTGCTGGTAGTAACAGGAGTTATAGTTGTTTCTATAGTGCTGGTGATGTTAGTAAAAATTTTTGCAGATCCACTATTAGAAATAGAACGAAGGAAACCAGAAATGTTAGTAGGGTTCACAGTGACGTTGGTGATGGTGCGAAGTGCTGTGGATGGATTCTTGCTGGGGCTTAAAAAAAAGTAAAAAACAGTTTAATGTAAAAGAATGTGCAAAACTTATATTAATAGTCAACTGAATCAAATAAACCGAAAATTTAATAAAACTAAATTAAAAACAAGACTTAAAACTGAATTCGTATATACAAACTGTAAAATCAAATCAGATAAAAGATAATAAACTAAAACTTTGCCTACCAAATGGGCAATTCGCAGCTAGTTTCAAGAAAATGTACGGTAAAACCGCAACAAAAACCAGCTGTGATTTGGCACTTCAACGTCGCCTCGTCAGCTAGATAAATGTCAGTGAGGAAAGGCAAATGCACTTCAAAATCCTCACACGACACCACTAGCGGTTCGTCAAAAACGTACAGCTCCGTCGCTGTACATTTTTCAAAGCCGAACCTTGAATGCCCTTGGCACACCGAAATGGTCCCTTGGCAAACACACTCCTATAAAAAATTATTTCAAAGCATAAACAAAAAAACATAAGAGCTAAGGGAACACCCATTCGGTTTGCAATTTCATAACAAACATCCTAAACTAAAAAATCCGGTACAAAAACAGATCTCTACATTTTAAAAGAACCGAGGGCGTAACTTTTGTGAAAACTCATGTCTAAGAATGTATTAAAAAATTTGTACGACCTAAAGCCCAGTTGATACTTGACCCTAAGGACACAAGGACAGGAACTTGCTCAATTTTTTCTCAGCTGTTGTGAAGAATTGATGCATCGGCTAAGTTTGTGCATACGATCTGCAATCGAGCCTAATGATAAGAGTGCAAAAACTTTTCTTGAAGTTGTTTAAGGACAGGGACATGGATAAGGGACAAGTATAAACCAGGCTTAACAGCAGAACGAAACAAGACTAAGGGGTACAGCTTAGAAATAGTCCTTTATAAACGATTTTATTATTTACATAGATGCTTTATGTTATTTGTTTAATTTATTTTGTTACTAAAAATAGTAAACTTTAATTTTGCTGAATCCCCATAAAATTTACCATATGGTACATAATTTACGATTTATTGACTAATGGGTAATTATGCAACCCATAAAAAAAATGTTTTCGAAAAGATAAGAAGTACATAATCCAAAGTACTTAATTTTGTCATCATTTCGGGAGATTAAAAGGGCAAAGTTTACGTAAAATCACCTGATACTAAATCAACAATAGCTTTACCAAGGAGGAGTGGTGGTTTAAGTATAATGTTAAGTACGTAAACAAACACACAGCAGTAAAACATTTTTACAGTTGCAATATCATGCAAATATCATACGTAAAACGTAAAATGCATCAATTCTACATTATTTCAAATTATTTTCAATTTTTTATGATGCAACCCCCTTGCATATGTAGATATTAAGATAAAATGTACAGGAAATGGAAACAGCTGGGGGGCTCACAAAATAACTAAAGTAAACATACTAGCTAACAAAATTCAGTATAAAAAGAGCTGCTTTTCAGCTTTCAACATCAACATCATAGTTACTTTCTAAGTATTAATCATTAAGTGTTGCTCTGATTCAACATCCGCCTCAAGGTAAGCGTTGGTTATGTGTGATTAAAGTTATAAGTTTAAGTATAGTTTAAGTTTTTTCAGTTAAAGTTTCTCAGGGTTCAGCAATTTTCGGTCAGACTTATTACGATACGTATGTTCACCAAAATAACTTTGAAAGTGCCCCTTTCAAGTGTACTACTGCTACAATTTAGTTGGTTAGTCTTAGATGTTTACTTTAGCATGCGGTTTATCAGCACGAATTTTGCATGCGGTTTATCAGCTAAGGTCTAAGGAAACTAAAGAAAAGTGATATGTAAGGTAAATACTAAATACTATGCCGAGCTTAACAAAAAGTCAACAGCGGAAGGGGGGTTAAACCATACTGCAACGTTAAACAAAAGCTAGTTTTTTTAAACATCATTTTCTAAACAGTCACATAAGGCATTTTCTAAACAGTCATATAAAAATCAAAAATAGACAATTTCGATCATCCGTCCACCCTGGGTAGCATACCGCTGGTTGCTGCTATGTTTATGTTGGTGTGCTGAAATTCTACAATTGGAAATTACTGGCATTAACACATTGGCTGTCAATGCAGATCCAAGAAATTTTTTGAGCTCAGGTAAGCCACCCACCTCCCACCACCCCCGCAAAGCTGTGCCACAATTGGTGGTTGCAGTGTGGCAGCCCCCAAAAGCCACAGCTTTTGTGGAATTTTAAAATAAAATTTTCATTAAAAAAGCAACTTTAAGCAACACTTTGTTGGCGAGAATCTGCGTGATTGCGGGGCCTTAGTCCCAAAGAAGAAGGGGAGTCCAAGAAGCCAGAGCTTTTATGTATTTGAAATCGAGAATCCAAATCTAGTTTTCTAAATAAATTTTTTATTGAAAAACATTTCATCAGCAACTATTTACGAATTCTTTTTCTTGGTCATTGCTGGGATCTGGGGCGGCATTCCCCTTAAAAAAATCAGAAATTTTTATTTGGCAAAAATTTGGTTAATAAAAAACGAAACGGAATTTTTTTGCCGGGCCATGAAATTCAATGGGGGTCCCTTGTGTAAAATTTTACTGCAGAGACTTTGGGGTGGAAATTTTCACCATCCCCCCTCTTGGTATGTATGCCCTTGTTACGTTATATAATATATACATACATAAAATCATATCAGTGGCATATCTAGGAAATTTTCAGAATGGGTGGAGCAAGGCAATTCCCCTCAGCTTCGCTAGACAATCTAAAGTCAAAAAGGTATGGGCTGTACAGTTTGTGGAGGTCTCGGGGAGCTAGAGACTTATGGTTTTTGTCAATGTGTAACACGATTTTTAGAAAAAAATAAAACTCTAGCAATTTGAAATACTACGAATCATTGTGCCTTTTGCCAAGAAGCAGTATAAAATTCTGTTGCTGTTGATGATGCTGCCAAACGTGTGACAAAGCACTGCATAGGTTGGGTGGCAGCCCCCAAAGAGTTTTTTTCATTTGGCATTAGAAACAGTGCATTTTGGAGCATTTCCAGGCCCATGGGCACTGTGCATTATTGCGCATTTTTAATTTTTGTGTGCAAAATTTTAAAAAAGTGTGCATTTGCAGAGGGATTTTTGCACGAAAAAAGCCCTGATTCGATTTCATTGATATCACTACTCATGACTGATGATGCCATATGTTTCTAGAAAACAAAATGTAATAAATTTAATGTTTACGCAAAAAGAAACTAAAACTTTTGATATGTAAACTCGACATGACTTATGCATATTTCGCCTCTTTTTTAGTTGGCAAAATTAAGATTTTTAGTATAAGTATTTTTAGTATTATTTTTAGTATTTAGTATCTTGCAAAAACAGCTGTATAAAGTATATTATTATGTGTTGATCCTTATGACGATCAAACTTAAGCCTGGTATTCGACTGTATTCGTCATAATTTTCGATGATTAGCCCAGTGCTCCAAAAACGATGATTTTTCCAATAATTGATTTTTTTCGAAAAGGTCGGAAGTCAACGTTTTGTCGCTTGGAAAGTGCTAAAAATGAACTCAGCGCATGCGAAAACCTATATATAAAACGTGTTTTCGCGGTGAATAAATATCAGTTTGAATTTCCCCCCGCCTCAGTTGCACGGGGGGTTTAGCCAAAATTTTTAGCTGCGCTAGTTAGTGAGATATAGAAGTTGCCAAATATATCGCGGTCGCGGGGTCTGGCGGCAGCCCCCAGAAGCTAGACCTTTTTTAGAATTTTGAAATAAAATTTGCATTGAAAATGAATTAGTTTTATTGAGCTTTTTTGTCAATCCAGGCTTAAAACTTATGTAGCTCTACTAGCTTTTCATCCGAGCTTTTTCGGTATTCATGAAGCAATAAAAAAATCACTTGAAGCCGGAGTTCACAATCCCAGCTTGATTTGTAGTCCAAACTCCAAACTGGAGACGTATCAGAAACTAGTGCCTGTGACCAGTGGCGTAGCCAGGGGGGGCCCCGGGGGGGCCAAAGCCCCCCCCCTCCAGCGGTTTTGGCCCCCTTCCTCTTCTCTGTGGGCGGTCGGGGGGTTTCTGCTTACCCCGATTTTTTTCCCCCTCCGTCCCCCCCGACTTTCTCGGACGCTTTCGTTCTCCTACTTGTGTTTCTCCTGTGGATGAGATCGATTGTCGGAATTGTTTCTTTTTTGTAATTAAAAAAGGCACGACTCACCCCGCTTCTTCCTAGACGATCGACTAGAATTGTATTTTTTACCAAATAACTGGGCCTCAGTCTCTGGGCTTGCTTAGGCTCAGGGCTTGGCTTGGCTTTGAGGACGCAGGTAAAAAATATCTGCGAGTGAGCTGAGAGAATCTGCAATGAGCTAGACCATGCCTTAGCATTTATGATGCGAAAATGTTTGAAAAGAAACGACCTATGATTTCCCGCTTCAAACTTTGGCCTACGTTCACTTACCAAAACACTGAAAATGCCATTTTCAAAGGGGTCATATAGCCTAAGAATTACTTATAAGGGTTCGATTACAAAAAATGCTTCCCAGTGCTCAATCGAAGAATAGGTCCATGAATTATTTCTTCTCGAGTTGTTCCTCGGTCCACATGCGTTGAACAACTTCATTGAAGCTTATCATCTGGCTTGCAAAACGTCGTTTTTTGTAGTTTTGGTTGGCCCATACCCCGACGCCGACACCCCTTACGAAACCTGTTTTTGTGAGGTTTCATCAACATTTGGTTTTTTTGAATATTTGAGCTTTAGCTGCTGCGTACCACTTAAATCCCAAAATAGTATCTATTTTTTCCGTTTCTAACGTAATAAGCGCAAAAATTTATTTCTAATTTTTGATTTATAATAATTATAATATTTAAGTTTGAATTTCTTTTTTATTTTTAAAATACATATTGAAAAATGCTTATTTGGGCAACGGGCTCATTTCTGTCAAAAGGGCCGATTTTTGAAGAATTATTGTGAGTCACATGAGTGTCGGTCGTCGGAGAAATGGTTTTTAGTCCATACTGCAGCCTAGAGGTGTAGAACACGATGAAATTGAGTTTATACTCACTGCTAATCAGGGTTGGAGTCTCGGGTTTGCAACCACCCTGAGACCGAAAAAGACCAGGCAACCGAGACCATCCAAACGAGACGTACGAGACCGAGACCACCCCTTGCCGTACCGTTATTTTAGTAGTGCGCTGGACTTTTAATATTAATATTAATATAAATAGGAGACCCCAAAAACTTTTAATATTATATTAATATTAATGGAAGCGCGATTTTACTTTAATTTTAATATTAATATAAATAGCCAGTCAAATTTCTTTTAATATTAATATTAATATAAATAGTGTTTCTAATTTTATTTTTAATATTAATATAAATAGAAGCTTAACATCTTTTTAATATTAATTTTAATATTAATATAAATATGAATTGAATTTTCACGTTAAGGCTTAATAAAACATTGAAAACACACAATTTTCAGGGATTATACAAGTAAGATTGCACGTCATTGACAAAATGACAGCCTAAACGACTGCCTATTCAAGCACTATTAAAAATACTATTAAAAATACTGCTATTTTTAATATTAATAGTGCCCATAAATTTTAATATTAATATAAATAGCCAACCTAATTTATTTTTAATTAAATATTAATATAAATAGCGCAGCTCAATTATTTTTAATTACCATCTTTAAAACTATCCTATTTTTTGTGATAATTATAATAATAGGGTGAGGTGGCTTTGGAAGGGTTGGCGTTGATGTTCTAAACATGAAATAAGCTTACATTATGATGGACGTGGCCCGGTTCTCTGGTTCCAGGTCAATAAAGTTGGAGTTATTTTATTGTCAAAATTAATCTTACGTTTTTTGTCACATAAGTCAGCGGTAACCTATAGTTTTTATGGTGTCAAATGAAAGCTGTTCTTATATCCTAACTGATGCCGAAAACTAGAACTTTTTACCAGCTAGCTAAAAAAAGTTATGGCGTAAAAAGTTTTTACGTAAACTGAGTATTTTTCAAAAAATGTTACGTAACGTCCGTGTTACCATTGATATAACAAAAGAAACGCTTCCATGAAGTCATCCATATAACTGTGATCCTTACACAAAACAGTTTTTATTCCATCAGTGACCATGGAGCCGGCCATATGGGTCTAAATCTAAAATTTATTCTATTCAAAAATTTTATTTTGCATTTTTCTGTATATAAGTTAGCGTTAACGTATAGCTTTTTTGGTATCAAATAAAAGCCCATAGTCTGCACTATCTAATAGTGAAAACTAGAACCTTTTACGTGGTCCCTGGAAACAGTTATTGCCTAAAGTTCATTTTAGAAAACATTTTGTTCGAAAAAATTCCTCCGCGACTACTCACACCATATGCGTATTGACCAAAAGTTCGGAAAAATTGAAACCGTTATAACTTGCTTCAACGTTGACGTAGAAACATGAAATTGACGGCATTCTGCTCAGAACTTCAGGCGCTTACGAATGACACCTTACTTGACGTTGACGGACGCCACGTTAAATCAGCGTTTAACAATTAATTAATACGGAACATTGGTTGGTTTTTACGTCATTGTGCGACCTATCAATCGATAGCTCTTGACAAGCGCTAGCATTTAAAAAAAATTTCACGTCGATACCACAACCGTATAAAAAGTTATGGCTCCTGGAATTTTTCCCTTTTGTTGACTACCTGTAATCACCTCATATGCGATCAAATCGCATTGCAAGTCAACTTTGACTCAAGTTTGGATTTTGAAATTTTTTTCAAAACAAGTTTTATTGTTAAACACTGCGTGACTTCACGTTGTAGATCTAGTCTAACTAGTCTAAACTAGACGCACTAGTCTTGTATCAATATTAATAAAATAATTAATATTAAAAGTATTTTTAATAACGATTTTTAATATTAATATTAATTATTAAAATAACGGTACCCCTTGGGGGACCTTTTTTCAAGTTTCAATTTTAAAATTTTGAGATACTTTGAAACGTGAAAATTTGGTAATTAAGTTACAAAAAAAATGACCATTAGGTCAGGTTGCATGAGTGTATGACTGAGTGTATGACTTGCGAAGTTGCGAGAAACTTAACACTGTGACGACCGCATGCATGAGAGTATGTGATTGACAGCCGGAGAATACATAGCATTATTTTCCCGCTATTCTGTCAACTTTTGGTTATATTTAAGTTTCGCACACTTCTTCGCATGCCACAGGGCGTTTTATAGTGCATTGCATTGTATATTGGCACTTTGGAAGTCTGACTCAGGTGCCAGCCTAGAATCGTTCGTATTGTTGCAGTGATACCACTATCAAAAGTTCTGATAGGGGCATCATCACAGACCGGAAAAGTTTCTCCCGCTGACACAGTTATGTGGGGGGAAGGTTTGATGCCATAACCACTCCATAACCCAAAAAGCCTTTGACTGTGCCTAGGTTTTTCAGATACGTGATGTTTTGCCATGCGTTTAAAGGTTGGGGCTCAAGAAATTCAATTAAACTGCCACCCAATTCACGCTTAGTAAAGTTGCAGAAGAAATGTTTAGTTACAAATTAGCTACGAACTTAGCACTATTTGATTAATGATGGTCAGTATTTTTCCTGTTTAACATATGTACCTATATATATGCTTGAGAGGTTATATATACATACAAATGCAATATCGCTAACTCAGACAACCCATTCGACCTCGAACCTTAGTTACAAAATCTAGCTTGATATACAAACTTTGAACGTGAAGTTAGCCAAAGTTACCGGTGAACTGACATTTTTGAGCAGATAGTTATTTCATGCTTGGCATTCTATTTGGAAACTTAAACTGTGACAAAATCTTCGTGATTTTGGAAAATTTTGAAAACTTCAAGTCTCATCTGAAATGCCGAGACCACCCTATGGCAGGTCTCGGTTTTACTACCGAGACCGAGACCGAGACCAGCCTAGTCTCGGGTTTTTTACGAGACCAAGACCGAGACCGAGACTGCCAACCCTGCTGCTAATAGAACAACCGAAAAAGTGATAGGGTTTTTTCCCGCATTAGGGTTTTTCCCCACATAGGGTTTTTCCCCGGAGGTTTCGAAGTGCAACAGTTAGGCGAAAGATGGCCGTTATTTATAACAGCTGCGAGTATTAATAGATTCGATTTATGTAGAGCACAAGACGACCCGGAAAGTTGAAAATAGGGTTTTGTACTATATTCCCTCCCAGCTGATTCATTTTCTGCTTTTTTTGTAAAATATGTTTTCCTGTAGGTTGACTAGTTTGTTCTTATACATAGTTCTTTCAGGTAGCAATTTCTGCAGGGCAACAGCATCAACATGGCTGCACCGAACATAGATCTTTTGAAGTCTGAGCTGAAGTCCTACGTCGTTTCAAGTGGCGGTGCTAGAACAGTCGTTGAGCTTGATCAAGATTACAAGTAATATACAGGTTTTTTACGACTGGACAATTCGTTGTTGCAGAATTTGCAGTTTTTTATAGATTTTTGTTGTTAATTAAAATGGTATATAGCGCATATTCAGACGCGATGTGACAGTGACTACACTACAGAGACATATAATATACATAGCTATTGGCCGTGGCTATTATATAGTTACCAGTATATACAAAGTTCGTAAAACGTTCTTGTGATAAAGGTTCCCTCTACCACTAAGTAATACGTTACAATTAACGGTGTATGTAAGTAAACCCATAGTATATATATGTACATATATTATACAGTTATATACATACTTTCAGAGACATGAACGGGAAGCCAATACCATTTCAACAGTACAACTTCAATTCTCTGAAGGAAATGTTGGAAGCCATGTCCGACAAACTGGTGCTGCACAAAAGGCGAGATGGCCAATGGGTGGTGTCGGCAAAGTCCAGCGAAGCCACGCGCCATCTGGAGAAACTGATCGCCCGACAAAACAAGGGAAAAGGGCCAACAAGGCTGGGCGGAACAGTGCAGTTGGAAAATAAGGCGCCCTCTCGTCGGCAGACTCAGCGCTTTCCGGTCAGCCGTGCGGCAGCCCGTTCCGGGGCCCATCTACACCGAGCGTGGTCGCCGGGTCAGCTGTCTTCCAGGCTGAATTCGACCTACGACCCGCCCGTTCCGGCACATAGATTTGCCTCGCCCTCGACCCCTCCTATGAGCAGATCGGCAGCTGAAACCCAGTTAGCGTCGCAAACGTCGGTTGTGCTGAGCGCTCAGAAACCCACCCGACCCCTGCCAGACGCTCTGCTGAGTGAAATTCGCCAAATCCTCATTGTCTATCCAGCCGGAATGCAAACCACTGACTTCAATTATGAATATCAGTCACAGTTTAAGAAAAATCTCAATCCGCGAGATTATGGATTTGATAATTTGGCTGATCTGTTGCGTTCTGTGTCTGAAATTGAAGTGAACACTCGTAAAGGGTTGTACTTCTTTGCCTGGCGACAGCCGCCGTTGAACGCTAGTAGCAGCAGCCGGCTGCCCGTACATTGGCGTCTGGGCAATAATACCAACAGTCACCAAGTGGTTAGTCCAGAAAGCAAGAAACAAGTCACACCTAGCAAACTGTCCATTACCATCGATAGACAATCGCAAGATCGAAACGTAATCGAAATGGCACCAACGGGCAGTCGTCATGACGGGCAATCGATTCCAGTTCAGAGTTTGCTAGCATCGGTGGAAAATCAAAAGAGTCATAATTATGCACCCTCTAGTCAAAATGTACTGCCTCAACTTTTCCCTCATTTACCAACCACTAGCGGGAACTACGTTTCCAATTCAACGCCTTCCCCTATTCGACCGTTGCTTGTGAATTCGGCTCATGGTGAAACTCACAGTTCGCACCATTCAATTCCTTTGGCCCGAATCGAGCCTTACATCCAGACTCCGGCTCCTAGAATAACAACGGCGGCCAGTTTTATGCAAGCCCCTGCTCGGCCGCTTGTTCGATCGTCGGTCCCTACCAACAATAATGCTTTTATGCTCATGTCACGGACTACCACTACGGCAACGGTGAATGGCAGTGGTCCTCGAATGCCGGCCCCATCAACCGTAGACTCATCTTCGCCGCCGCTGGGCGAAAAACCTCCCTCTTGGTTCATTCCCAGGTCTTCGGTTACTGCCAGAGCTAGGCTGTCGAAACCCAAGCCTGAGCCCGAGCCCGACGTCTCGGTTCCACCTGGTTTTGAAGATATGGGTTTGTTGGAGGCTGCCGCGGCCAAAAAATCCAAGAGTCTGGAAGAAGATGACGATTTGTTTTATCCCAGAAAACCGTCGGCTTCCACCACTGTTTCTCCCGATAATAGCAGTCGCGTGCGTGGTAGTGGATCGCCTAGTCCGGGTTTCGGCAAAAAGCCTAGCCACTATTCTTCTGAAGAGGACAAGCCGAAACCTTCAAAAGCGAAATCAGCCGCCCGCGCAACTGTAGTGGACTATACGGATGAAGATGACTCCTTATCGGACGATGCTAGCAGTATTGACGAAGATATCGAGAATTACACTGACATGTATTTTGTGGATGGTGTTACCATACCCGTGGAGCTCCAACGGAAGGTAAATAACTGTTCAAATATTTACGATTTTCGAGACTTCAGGGGACAAAAAGAGTTTCTGTTGCGTACATGAGTTTCTATTGCCTAATTTGATACAGATTACCCTTGTTTACTGGGTCTTGTTAAAACAGGATTTGTTCATACATATCGCTCGAATGTCTAGTTCAGACAAGTTTTTCCACAACAATTACATACTTAATTCGTGATGATTAAGATATTCATTTATTCGTGCGAAACTCGACAACTTATTCAAACATTCTTTCTGTTAGATTTTTTGATTGCAAGCTTGGCAAGCAATATTCAATATACTGAGGCGAGATAATTTCATTTTTGTGTTCTAGGTTGTGCGACTGCTGCGAAAGTTTCCGGAAGGCATACTAATAACGAAGTTTGCCGAGGAGTATAGCCGACGTTACGGACATCCGTTGAATCCCAAACGGGACTGCCGCACCACGGCGATCGGGCTGATGCAACGCTTGTACGATGCCGTCGAATGCATCACCACACCGGACGGTGACACCTACATCCAGCCGAAGGAAACTAAATACTATAAACACGATCAAAGTTAGTGCGAAGTAGTTGAGGTGTAGCAAAAAGAATAACGTATGGGGAAGTGGGCAATTTTTTGACTGTCAGTGGTTTTTTAGCAATCCTCGGTAAAAACTGATATGTGAATAATTTTCACTAGAGATTTCTGCTTAAACACAAACTTTGTACTTTATTTGCTTTTGCTAAGTACTGTAAGAATAAATTGTCGAAATGATGAATATCCGTTTTAATTTAACACCAACAAATAAATTCTCTCAAAAACGCGAAATCTCACATCTTCCATAGGTCTTTATACGTCGTGAGTCTACAAAAGGCAGAAGCAGTCGTTAGTGGTCATTGGTAACACCGCTTCATTCACATATTCATATCTGATGGACTGCACTAATTCTGTTTAGCTTAAACCGGTTAAGATCAGGCTTGAAGTCCTTAAATTTGGTCTAAGTGCACTGCATTAATGGAGATTAGCGCAGTTGGCGCTAAAAATTGTGAAATTGAAATTGAAATTTGAGAATTAAGTTTTAGCTGTGATTGAGTGAAATTGAACTGTAGTTTAGCTCACGCTAAAATTAATAGCTTATGTTATATAAGCTTATTTGGTGCCGTCCATCGATTGAGTGATGTAGTGTAATTACCAACAGCTATGATCCAGCCAGAGACCGAAATTAGCTTAGCTGGTTGAATCTGTTTCAGAAGCGAAGACCAAAGTGATTGAGTTGCCAGAAGATCTGAAGCTAGCTGTTGGCGACATCCTACGGAGTTTGCCACTGCAGGAGTGTCCGGTGAAGATCATGGAAACGCTGTTGCAGAAACGTGACAAAGTTTTGTCAGCCGAAAAATATGGCATTAGCTCGGTTGAAGAACTGGCTGCCCACTGTCCTGATTTTGTGCAAATAAGAGAAGACCATCGGCGCGGAAAATTCATAACATTGACTGAGAAGTCTGTCTCCAGCCCACCCAGTGGATCGCAAAGGTAGGTCCAACGAAAGATTGCACTAAAGCTAGTGGCGGTCATCTAGTCTGTCTAAACCATTGCAGGAATTTTGGCCCTTAATGATGTGTGAGCGCTATTAAAATTAATGTAATGTATACGTTATTCTTTCATTATTAAGTAAGGAGAAAATAAAATAGAATGAACAACTGCTTATTTTTGTTTCATAGACGGTTTCGTCTGATTTGTCTGCATACCTATTTTAATGTCAATAATTGCTCTCATTTTGTAGCATTGTTGTGTCTTGTGTCCTTTACCGTTGCCGGTCTGTAGCAGGTCTGACGAAAGGTATATATTATTAGACGCCAAATAAAACATTGAACGAGTTCTTAGCGCATTTATAGACTAATCATTATTGATGGGTTTTGTCTGTTTTTTTACAGTTTTGTGATTTTTTACAGAAACACCGCAGCATCCAGCAGCTTAGGCGCAGCTAAAATTACTGAAAATGTGACTGTTGAGGAATTTAAGACTCGTCTACTGAAGGTCAGTGCTGGCGTAATCTGTGCGTCATATTATTAGCACAGGATGTGGTGTTGTGATGACGAAATGTTACCATGCTGTTTAACTTGAACATAGTTTCCAAATGAATAACTTCAAGCGACGCTCTTATAAATAATCTTTGATCCTAAGCTGGGTTGCGACAGGGGTTATTGAGTGATTAAGTTGTTCTTTATTTAACTTCAGCGCAAACGTTTCTTAAACGCCAAATTTTTCCTTGTGAAAACTACGGGCTCTCTTTTAACTCCTTGTCAGATCACTGACTTGATAATAAATTTAAATATTGGCAAAAATTTTGGGTGGATTTCTCGAAGGTGGTTTTACTAAACCATTGATTATACGTACGTTTTGCATGATTTACACGTAATTTCATTACGAAATATCGAATGATTCGTTACGAATTTCGTAGATTTTCTTAAACCATTGGTTTAGCTCAGTTGAAATTTCAAACCTGCAGCACAGCAGGTCTCTGTTTTGCTGAAATTTCAACTGAGTTAAACCAATGGTTTAAGAAAATCTACGAAATTCGTAACAAATCATTCGATATTTCGTAATGAAATTACGTGTAAATCATGCAAAACGTACGTATAACCAATGGTTTAGTAAAACCACCTTCGAGAAATCCACCCTTAAGGTTTTGAAGACTGAATTTCGTCGCTTTCTGTGAAAATAGTTTTTATTAACGTGAGCGAGTAACTAAACAAATAAACAAAATAAAAAAATAAATAAATTGTTACTACTATGTAAGTATTTTTATTTTAGATCCTTAATAGTTACGCATATGGTATCGAGCCGAACACCGTTCGTGAAGAATACGAAGTTAGTTGTCATTAATTTGAATTTAAGCAACCTGGTACATATCGTAGAGACTAGTTTGACCAGATTCTTGAGGTTGTGTCATATAGTGATGTTTGACCTATTTTTTCAAAAATTTAGTTTTAAAATAAAATACAATGCTAAAATTCAACCATAATAATATGAGGTAATTTTTTTGTAGTCACAAAAGGAAAAGCTAACAGGAGTCACAACTTTTGATAATAGTGTAACCGACGTGACACAATGTAGTATAAGGCTGCGTTTGCCAAGAGATGTTGTTAGACCATTTGGTTAGATCGTTAGGTCCCATAACCGCATGAAAGCGTAAACAGCCATCATTTGTCACTATAAAATGTATACATTGAAGCTTATTGCTCAAATGTTGAATAGCCGTTCTGTCGGCTAGCACCAAGTAGAAGTAGGAAATCATTCCAAACCTCCGACAGTTCTAAATTTGAGTGCCGTCAATTTGACTTTTTTCCGAACATCTGTCCGATTAAAATGTTTGCCTTGTTTATTTGTTTATTTTTGGCTAGATCGTTGAAGCTTCGTCGAAGGAATTGCCTGCTCTTGCTTGATAACTACATACAACAGATTATAATGTATTTTTCAGGATCTGTGGTCAGCGGTGCCCATGCACTTGTTTCCAGTGGAAAAATGGTCCGATTTGCCGCAGTGCCTGAAGGATGAGATTGTGGTGACCCACTCAGACTCAGGGGACGGAAAGCTTTGGTTCACGGCGCAGAACTATGCCAAGTGGTGCGAGCGCTATGATTTGCACAAAAACTCTGCTCAAGCCAGCACTAGTGCCAGTAAGTATTCGCTTATTCAAATTTTCGCTGCAGTAATGTATTGTGTCGTCTTGTAGTAAATAGGTTTGCAGCTTATGCGACTCGGCTGTGGTGTGACTATTACGGTCTATAGTAACAAGGACAACCAACCTATTTTTTATTTTGTTTTTTTTGAATGTTTTTGTGGCAAAATTTAACAGAATGATGTATTTCACATAGCCTACATTCATAATTTCATAAGTTATGATTTTCCGGCTACGTGTTTTCGGGCTTTGTTTTAGAGGCTGGCTTGTGTATTTTCAGACTTTCTTCAAGATAAAGGAAGTTTGTGTTAGGTGTGATTAACTTGATATTTTGTTTAGATCAAGCCGACTCCTTGCCCGAATCAGTTGCTCAATATCTGTGGAAACTTTTAACGGAGAAATATCCGACCGGTGTTCCCGAGCATACAATTCCTGATCTTTACAAAGTAAATCTCGATTCACGCTTGTTCTTATCAGTTGGGTGCGCAAGTTCATGTGTTAGAAAAGTTCATATGCGCAAAATTTAGCAAAATGAATTTCTCGATTTCCTACAACATTCATTTAAAACATTTTGTCCTTGTCCCTGTGTCCTTAGAGACAAATGAATCGGGCTTGAATGGTGTCATTAAGACTAGTATAATAGCAGAACGGGAGTCTCCTAGTCCTTCCTCTTCAGACGAACTTAGCCTGAATAAAAGTTTGTTGAGCTGTCCGTGTCCTCGTCTGCTTAACTTTGTGCGTCATACTGTTGTACGTGGCCGTAAGCAGTATTGCTCGTTTGCAGGATGTTCGCCAGGCTGTTGTTGTATTTAGTTGTTTCTCTATAGTTGTATTTAAAACTTAACGTTGTTTTGTAGAGACACCGGGGGTCAAACTTTTGGCGAGATCTGGGTCTTAGCGGTGTGGCTGGTCTGGATGTTTGCAGCTGGATTTGCAATTATATTCCCGAACTTTTTAGCCTGGAAGATCGTTCTAATGGTCGGTCAATTTGACCTTCTTCAATTTCGTCTAAACTATTTGAAGAAGCGATAATTTAAACGAGACTAGTGTAGCGTGTTTTGGTATCTAACGCAAATTTTATATTGTAATATTACTCAAATGAGCTAAAGCTGGTACGAAAGTAGTAGAGCATAGCTCTTCCCTCTTCGCAATTTCGCATAAATACGGATTTCTGTTAGTTTTAGTCCGTGTCTACGTGTTCGTTGTGCCCATATGCAAAAGGTTACCACTTGCTTAGTGTTGAACACATTTAGGCTTTTCTGGGATTGTCAGTGCTCAATTGACAGAGAAAAATGGACAATAGTCAGTATATTGTTTAACTGCATTTTTTGCAGAGGATAGTGTGTGAACTAAAGATAGGCCCCATAAGTACTTAAAGGGATTTACGACAGCTCATCGTCGGCCCAGTAGCTCAACGGTAGAGCGCTGGTCTGCAGATCCAGAGATGGGTGGTTCAAATCCCCCCTGGGTCATTCTGATGATGATGCTGTCTTTCTTTCGGTAAGAATCCCCCCCTCCATTTCTTGACAAGTGTAAAGGCCTATTCACACGAGGGCGCATTTTGCTCCATGGCGTACGCCAAGGCGCACGACATGGAGCATGACGCGGGCGCACGAGCGGGCGCATGAGCGGGCGCATTCTATTTGCACATTGCCTGCTGTATTATTTCACACAATGCACTAGTCAAGTGTGCGTGTGCGCTCGCTCATGCTCCCTCGTGTGAATAGGCCTTTAGGAATGGCTAGATTCATGTTTACGGACTGAGGACTTTAAGAGCACACGATCGGATGTTCGGATTAATGTTATTCTGAACGTTTCAGGTGTGTATGTGCTTCCTACGGCGAGTAGCGTTCCGGTCAGCACCGTTTCAACAGTCACGGTAAGTGTTACCTGTTAAACTTACTCAATGACTGTAAGATAAGCGATACATACGTTGACTTAGCAGACGTTGACTTAGCAGTTGGCGTCTCTGGTGTTTCCAGGGGCCAGACGGGGGCAATAAATATCCTTTTCATAAAGACCATTTTTTTTAGTTTCAATGTGTCATCCCTTAAAAACATTACTGCATCCGACACACAGACACCTGTCTGTCAGTGGATATAGCTGTGCACAATTTCAGACAAAGCCACGCGTTCCAGACGAAGCTATGGTGTCATTTGACGAAGTTCCCCCTGACCCGATCTCTTTGCAAGAGGATTCATTTGGCAACAACTTATTTCTGGTCGCTAGTTCTTTCTTCTTTGTTTTAATTCATTTATTTAGTCCTATTTTTATTTCTACAATAATTAGTCTTTAAGGTTGAGTGTTACCAATATTACTAATTTGTCTTTAGGCAGCAGGAGGCGGGTTTGACGCTAGCATGAATTGTCGGTGGTTTACTAGAATCAAATAGCACTCAGTCAGTGTTATAGCAGACTGTCACTTTTTTCATGGTGAGATACTAACTCTTGCTGCTATTAAGCTCTAACCATGTGTAATCGCTATTGAATTTATTTATAGGCTTTGGTTTCGGAATTGCGAGATCCACACCACTTCCATTTGTTTCCATGTGTTAGACGGAATGACTTTGCTAGCCTTGCTGAACGCATGAGGTGATTCTTATATTCTGGAAGTAAAGTACGTTCTTGATCCACTCAAATCATAGTATTGGTGAAACTGTTCGTAGTTGTTGTTTCTCCTGATGTAACGAGTGTAATATCTACCACCGGTCAAGTGAGTCACCATGCTTGTTGAGAGCCCTCTGATTCAGATTTAATACACAGTATCGATTTTGAATTAACCCTGGGCTCTCTGAATCATATAATTTAGTAAAACTGTCAACCTGTTTTAGAGATTTCTACCACATCCCACAAAATGCTCCCTACCGTAACGCGTGCCGTGGTGTCCTCCGCCCAGGACTGGTCTGCGCCTGCTTGTCCGACGACAATTACTATCGATGTCGAGTTATATCTGTTGACGAACAGCAGGGCACTGCACAGGTATAGTTATTTAATTAAAGCGGCTTTGTCTTGAGTCTTCACGTTTTTTCAAATAACTACCACTTAATAAATTTGTTTTCTTCACTTTTTATTTAGGTTTTTAATCTGAAAAACTTTGTGTCGATTATAGGCTCGCCGTGTAAGGGCAGTGCTGTAAATACGTGAAGGTATAAGTTTTGGAATTGTTGACGTCAGTCGTCACATTTTGGATGTGATGGTGTATTTTGCGTACGAAAAAAATAAAGTAAGCGCCCAATTCGTGTAAAACCAGGTAAATGTTCGTCCTCCCTACTATGTAATTCTATCAAATGTACGAGACGAGAGTAAAACTGATACAAAACTTAGCGCGTAAACAAAGTCAAGTCAAGTTTGTACGCAAAAATTCGTCAAAACAATGGCATCAATTTTACATAGCAGCTGACCAAAGTTTGTATGTATTCCTGTCCTGCGTCCTTGAGGACAATTTATTAGTATGAACCGGGCTTTAATATGATTTATTTTAAGAACATTGAGAGTAGCCGAGTATTTAACTGTTTAGGTTCGCCTCTTCGACGTCGGTCTAGTAGCTGATGAGCCGGTGACCAATCTGTTTTTGCTGCACAAGGAATTTCTCACTAACATTGGCGCCTTTGCCGCCCCGGCCACTCTGTATAACAGCAGAAATCCAGCTGGTGATAACGTGAGTCCTTGATATTGTGTTTTGTTTGTTGCATCTGTTTTGTCGTTCAAGTTGGTAGTAACGTTTTCGACAATTTTGCAGGAGTAAAACTTGACAACTTACTATTAGTTTTCAGTCAATAATAATAGTACGCATATTAATGTAGAAACCTATAAACTATTATGAAGTATATAAATGCTTGCTAAAATAGCTTGAAAAAATATTTTTTAATTTTCACAGAAAATATTTTTCAGCAGTTACGACAATTTTTTTGAAATTTTATGCTAGTCAAAACGGCCGTTTATTGAAAAAAGAAAAAGTGACACACGGGCATGTCAAAAACTTTCGATAAAATTTGGATGCCAAAACTTATCCTTCCGCGTTTCGGTTTTTCAGATTACGTCACATTTATGTAACCTTTTTGAACTATATTACATTACACAAAAGTCCGCTAAACTTGACAACTACTAGAAGGATTTTGTTCAAAATTTGGGATAAATTCGCACTCATATATTGTGTACCTTATGCTAAAACCTCAAAAAAAGTGTTAGCTTAAATTTTGCTTTACATCAGATTCACTCGCAGAATTCCGTAAAAACGTACTTCCGTGGACTAAATCTCAAGTCTCGATGTTTCAATCTTTCATGCGTTATTTTACATGTTTTTTAGACAATTTTTGATGTTTCATTTTTTTATTTGTTTTAATTCAGTGTATTGCGTGAAATAATTAGATTCAAAAATTTGTATATTTTCCAAAATTTGAATAAATTAAAATTTGAAGGTCTGTTACTTCTTGTCTGCATTATATAAATGCACCAAACTTAGCATTAAAATTCACCCTGTTATTGTCTATGTTGGTGCAAAGAATAAAATTAGTTAAGATTAAACTGTCAGTTTTATAAGCAAAACATGAAAAATGCAAAAATTCACAACATTCGACTACTTTAACAGTGTGTGCTGATAAGCTTGTTACAGATTTAAGCTAAATAATGTGCGTAAGTGTGGTTTTAGTCAAGTTCTTTAACGTGACAGCTAGTAACTTCATTGAGTCAGTCAAAAGTTATAGCAAGTTATAAAAACAGTCAAAAACGTAACTACCACCTTAACTGTTGGGCTTTTTACTTTCAGTGATACACTGTAGTAATAGTATTTTACATTCGTTTATTCGTTTTTATTTTGCTTTTGTGTTGAGTTTTGGTTCACGGCGTAGTATCATTTTGCTGTGTATGAGATAACAATTTTCACGGAACCAGACGGTATTGCAAACGGGTTTTTTTGACTAAAGCTTATTCAATATTTTTAGGAGCCATGGGGTGAAGAAGTAATTCAAAGATTCATAGCCTTAGTTTCCAACGTTGAACTATGGGCCATCATATATGACGAAAGCGTAAGTTTAGTTATTCAATGCTGCTAAATGTGATTACGTCGGAATTTACCTATTTTCATCCTTCCCTAAGCATGCTGGAGTCAGTACTTAATTTCCTGGTTTGTACAAAAATTTTGTGTTCGTATAATATTGGAAATGGGTGTGAGAATAGTTGTTGCTACTGTATTTTAAAAGCGCCAAATTGGGGTGCTTGTTACGAATTCGTCATATAAATTCATTAAGAATCACCGTTGCAATGAAAAGACTATTTGTATAGCTAAGCAACAGGCCCCTCTGACTTGCTGTACGTAGCAGACTAGCAGATCATCAATATTGTTAACCGACCAAATAGACTTAGTCGGCATAGTCATAAGTAGTCCCTGACTCAGCCTGTTATTACAGCCGGATGCCCTGTTCGTCTCACTTTGCATTCCGGAAGAGTCTTCCAATACTGGCGAGGAAACACATGTGACTGACAGATTGGTGGCTGAGGGTCTGCTGTTGACCGGAGTGCCTCTGGACAATGACGACGGCACGGCTCAGGCCCTCGCTGAACAACTGGGGCAACAGGTCACCTTGCAGGACCCTAGCGCTCACGTGACTGCTAATGGGGTTAGTTTACTGCAAGTTAGACTTAGAATCGATTTATACTAATTGTAGCCGTATGTCCGTTCAGCCGGCAAAATTACGAAATTACCACGCCACGGATAGTGTAGAAAGGCTTTTTGTAATGTTGCCAGCTAAACAACATACGGCTGGAAGTATGAGTTGACCCTTCACTGAACCGATGGCGAGCCTTCTCTCAGGGCCCTCGATTTGTGGAGAGGGGAATGACCCACCAGTCTTCCCTCATATTTGTATGATTGTGTGAGTGTTTCACACAGTGTAGGCAGCATGAGCAGACTGTTGACGGTACACGTCATTGATTACGAGGGATGGCCATTTTTTTTGATTGTTTCTAGGAAGGAGCAGTGCAGTTTTATTTAGCCTTGAATTTTCGCGTCACAGTAAACTTGCCATAGTTGTCTGTTCCAAATTCGCTGGTATCACACAGGTATTGTGTCTTTTAAAATTTTAAAAATATCGTTTCTGACCAGTTCTGTATGTTTGAATTGTTTTATTTTAACTTTGCTTTAGAATCCCCAATCGTCGTCCCAACAACCCCAGAGCTCTCTGGTCGCTCCGTCACAAAACCATCGTGGTCGCAGCTCCAGCAGCTCATCGCTGGATGACGACTGGGCGGCCACAGTCGACCAGGAACTAATGGCTGCAAATGAAGATTTTGTAAGTGATTTCTTGTTAATCATTGATTGATTTTATTTATTGATTCTGACTATTATTGTACTCAACCGTTAAATTTTTGAATGTATAGGAAGCATTCAGGTTGCACATGCTTTCTTTAAAGGTGTTTATAGTCAGTTCAGTGGTAAATTGTTGTTTGTTTTTAATTTGTTTGTCTCTTGTTTAATTTTGTAGCATTGCAGCTTAACTACGTTAAGAATTATTCTTTTTTTAACCCTCTCGACCCAAAAAAACTGGTTTTACCTATGCCCAGGGTTTTTTTGGGTCCACGAGTGGGTCCAGACTCAAGTTCTCTTAACTGGACCCAACAAAAATTAACCTGACCCATGCCAGACTCAAGGGTGTAGCCAGGGGGGGGGGTGACGGGGGTCGTGACCCCCTCTTTTGGTTGAACCTCAAGAAATTGTCAACAAGGGTCCCCCCTTTGATTTTTATCGCCCCGCCGAAAAACTTTCTGATACGTCTCCAATTGACCAAATTTTGCATAAAAATCAAACAATTCGAAAATTTTATTCCTGACCCAGCAACCCAGACCCCTGCAACTTTGTGGCTGACTAGTCCTTGTTATTATCTTGCATCAAAGCCTACGCATGTCTACAAGAGTACATTATTCTGAATTTACTTGTGTAATACACTGTCTGATGTGACGTTCCATCTTGTTTTTAATTTTCCTGACGGAAAAAGCTCTGATGCGTCTCCAGTTGACCAAACTCGGCCTAAACAGTTGAAAAATTTCCATTTTGGGGGGGGGGGGTTGCAGCCCCCAGGCCCAGACCCCCGCAACCTGTGACTCAATCTTGCGTTTGCACTGCGAATTTAATAGTGTTTAAATTGCTGTACCTAAATACCAAAATAAATGTTAAAAGGTTATTTTAACCCATTAGAAAAAAGTCATTCCCCCGAAATTTTTTTCTGGGTATATACGCCACTGCCAGTGAATTTATTTAGATTGAATGACTGCATAAATCACCACAAACTACGTTTTGTTATGTAAACCTTTCGCTAAAAGATGTAAAAAATCTTTGGTTCTGGCCTAGGAGCTGCCGCCCCCAGACCCCTGCAGCTATGTAACAGTGATTTTGCATTTTATTTTTGTGTCGAAATTACAGAAGATTGTGTCGAAAATGCAAAAAAGTCTATATATATTTAATTCCATTACAAAAACTCAAAAAGTGATTCCCCCGAAATTTTTTCTGGGTACGTCAATGCGTACCTGCGCAGAAAATAACATTATATAATATAATTGTCTACTCACGACACATATTCTTGACCCAGTCTGTGCTTAACTGGACCGAACGAAAATTAACCTGACCCAACATGGACCCATTGTCGATTTTGAAAAAAAAACCCTGCCTATGCCGATCTATATACGGCAGCAAATTGTGTTGTTAGGCCATTTTGTTTCTGCTTCCAGAATGGGCAGTCGTCAAACCCAGGCGAGCCCTCGCAGTGGTCCACGGAATACTACCAGCCGTCAGAGGTCTCGGATGATTTTGGTGATCTGATCACTGATGTCCGTGAGAGCTATCAATTGGGCAACACCACCAGTGAAGATATACAGGATATACTCAGTTATATGCGCATGCACGTGTAAGTGACAATATCTTCAGATACTAATAAACTACTATAGGCAAATCACTGCTGCGATGCAAGAACATAGTACTTTTGGAACAGGAACACTCACGATGCTATGGCTTAGGTTTAGTGTAGTTCTCACTTAAAAGGTTTAATAAACTGCTGCAAAAAATGTTATGTTTTATAGTTTTTGACCGCTGGCTTTTGCATGTCAGTTATAGAAGTCGAGGTGTGAAAGTTTGCTGTTAGTACAAATCAGTATTCACAAAATTTTGATTTGTTCTGTCTACGGACTGTAGTACGGAGTGGACTTCACTCTTCACTATGTTATAATTTATTCCAATGAAATACGTGCTGAGTGATGTTGATGTTAGTTTGAATTTTTTAAAGCGCACTATGTCAGTATCGCTACAGGTGAGTTACGGAGATATTGTTCAATGTTGCATGCTTTGTTCATCGCTTGATTATGATGATGTATTTTGGCTTAGTGTCATTCATGATTATTTCTGTAGGGCATACTCATACAGTCATACCTAAATGGAAGACTTTATATTATCTGAAGTTTACTACAATATGTTCATTGATGAACAGGTACAACTGTGGGAACAAAATCATGCTTAGCTTTTTATAGTTGTGCAACACTACATTGTATGGTTATGTTTGTGTTTATAATATGTAAATATATTTAGCGACTACATTTGCTAAGTTTGCCCTTTTTAGATTGAATTCGTGGCATAAAATGAGCATTTTGTGTGGCAATTCATACTTTACTTTGGAAATGCAAACCTTTTGTAATTTTGTTTTGTTACGCAATATTTTATGTTTAGTTCCATTACGTTACCTAATGCATTCCATGCTATTCCTTTACCGGATTAAAGGGTTAATTATAATAGGACTAAACGGTTTAAAAAGTAAGCTTAAAACTGCCATTCCAAAACCTCAGGGTCAAACGGACTTAACTTCTAGCGCGCTGCTTTTTAATCGGACTAAACGGACTCAACTATGCACGCTAATGTTAAGCGTGCATGTTAAGTCCGTTTAGTCCAGTGGTAGGTTTGGAATGGGGTCAGACTAAAATTAAACAGCTGACTTATTTTAACTCGTTTAGTCCGTTTAGTCCGATTTGTCATTCCAAAACCTCAGACTAAAATAAGTCCAGTCCGTTTAATCCGGTAATGGAGTAAGCCCTTAGTATAGAAAGAGGATAAAGTATAATAAACTAACTCCTTGGAACAAATATAATATTAGTTGAAAACCATTTACGGATCGCTTTGTTACAAAATAACGAAACAATCCGTGAATGGTTTTGAACTAATATATTTGTTCCAATGAGTTCGTTTATTATACTTTCTTTTCTTTTAAATTGCCAAGCAAAATGCTAATTTCATAATATAAACATGCTAAGCTTACAATAAATCAAATTAGCAAATATAATTATATGCCCAGTAAATGTATTAAATATACTATTACATGTATACACATTCATCAGCACACAATGTAGGGTTACATAGTTGCAAAATTCACACTATAAAAACCATTTATCGAAAGGTGTACCTATTCATCAGTCCATAGTTCGATGATGTCGAAAATTTCTTAATCTACGATTTTCGCAGAGAGAATGACCCGTTAAAAATATAAATAATGACTTAATAGCAATGCTTATTCAGATTGAGCCAGCTTAATTCTATGCAAACTAATCGTGGAAACTAATGCTTACGTGAAAATATAATTACACGTATATATGCCTATTGAGAGGTTATAGTATAAGACTGTATCACTTTATTTAGGTTCCGTGCAAATAATGTCGATTTTTCCAAAGCACTTCAACTCTCAAGTTAACCGTAGCGAAACGGTCAGATGAACGAACGTTGTAGTTTGATTCCAATTGACTTGTTTCAGCACTCGACTGGAAGCAAATCTAGCGTCTGGAAACGACAGCCTATCGACTGGTAATAAGCTGGAAGAACTAGAAAAGGCTCGTGATGAGCTGAAACGAATGACAGAATTTGCCGTGGAAATAGGGATGTTGTCGCCAGAGGAAACGCGAGGCGAAGCCGGCTCCGATTACGATACGGCTGGTAGGAACTTGATAAGGCCTAATCAAAACGTGTAGCGTCTCATAATATACTGACTTATTCGGTAGAGTTACAGTTATATTGGAAAATTTACCTTTATATTATGTTGCTTCGTGCAGTTGTGTATATTTTTTGAGCAGGATTTTAGTCAAGTAAACTGAAAAACCAAATTGGGCAGTATATTTTTGGCGATATTCCACTTACAAAACTGTCGGTTCATGCTTCCAGTAAGTTATAAATCTGAGTTAATGGACAGAAGAATGCAGCATGACAGTCTCGCTAGTTCTGCTGAAAGCGTCACCCGTGAGTAAATGTTTTTCGTTAAAAAGTTCAGTGTGTAGGTATTGATCAGCCCTATCGGTTCGTAGCGTTGAATTATTGTTTCTATGCTTTTAACATGTTAGTAGCACAGTTTGACTTCGAGGCAAAAGATGTACAAAAGCTACCGGAAGAATGAATTGATAAAAATGTCATAGAACCTACCTTAATATTTCGTCCTATATCTTTGGCTGTGGCAACTGAAGTCGGTGGTGACTTGGTCACATTTTTTATTTGATTTTTGTTTTGCTTGTGTTTAGTGTACTAGAATGATGTTTTGTTGTTGTATTTGTCAGTGATACTAAGATGTTTGGAAAAGTTTTTAGTTTTTACCGTTTTAAACTTATCTCTCAGATACACAGTTGGGTTGGGTCACGAGTGGTAGCTGTTGGCGATATATATATTTATTACGCAATTTTAAAATGAAAATGCCTAGGTATGAAAATGCCTAGGTATTTTGGTTTAGTCCCAGATAGACTACATCCCAGATAAACTACAGCCCAAGCAGACGGCTAAATTTTCCAGATAGGCTACAGACAGATTACTGACAAAGCTGTTTCTGACAAGGTTACAACCATTTTCCAGATAGGCTACGGACAGAATTTTGACTAATTGATTCCCACGTAGACTAACTCTCAAACTAAGCAAACTAAATTTAGAGTTTTCACATTTTTTACTAACGCAACTGAAAATATATGTAAATCGATCTGCAAATACATAATTATATACATTAGTCGAATACATATAGACGAAGTAAGTTAGTTATACCTACGTTATGCACACATACGCAGCACAAACGAGAGGAAAAAGTGAGTGAACTTGACTAGTTGAGATCACACGTGTCATAAACCCACGTGTTAAGGTCAGGTGTCATTAACTCGTGTGTTATGTATAGGCGTGGTGCCTTCTTAATATGTGTTAATTTGTACGACCTAACCTAACCTAACTATATTTTAAACTTTAAAAGCGCTTATGGACACTTGTCTAGTTGACCTTTTGTTGTGACCCTGCCTCTTGTAGTCTATGAAGGAAATGATTAGGAAAGATGAAGGTTGTAGACTGTAGTCTACCTATTTGGGAAAGGTTTGTAGCCTATCTGGAAAAGGATTAAGAAGGCTTTAGGGTTGTAGCCTATCTGGGAAATTTAGCCGTTTGTTTCGGTTGCAGACTATCTGGGATATAGTCTACATATCTGGAAATACGCCGTTATTTTGTTGTTTCTCGTGCGGGTACGACTACACGATATCGATACTACATGTTATATAGCTAATAGAATCGAAGATAATATTAACAATCTTTCTTGTATATAACAGCATACGCGTAAAAAATAAATTTAATAATATATCAATGAAGCTGAGCATAAGCGTGGGTCTTTTTTGTCGTTTTTTACCCCACCCCCTCCCCCCCCAGAGGGCAACGTCACTGTCCCGGTAAGGGCCCCCCTTGAATGACAATATGTCATTGTTTACCCATCCTACGTCTTTACGTAAGCGCGGTAGTTCAGTTGGTGCAGTCCAAGCGAAGTTTACATGTAATTTTCGTCTGAACAAATCGTCATGTGACATGTCCAGGAAAAGTTTCCTAAAAGCGATAGAAAAGCAAGAAAACTTTCTAGCTAATGCCAGACGTGGTTTTGTGGACCCGAATCTTGGCCGAGCACTTATCCCGTCCCTGATCGCTCACGTGCATGTGCAAAAACATGCTTTGCGCACACTGATGAAAATTTTGAATTTTAATACAATCCACTTAAAGTTATTTTGATAAATAAAAATAAGTAATAAATTTTAGTGTAGTTTACTAATTTAGTGGTATGACTTTGCTAAGGATTCGCACATACTATAATTTGTGTTTGTAGTATGTGTTTACGTGAGTCGGCTATGATAGAAATACTATGTTTTAACAGTATTTTATGTATTTTTTGCTCTGTTCAATGTTTACAACCTGACGTGCTTCATCGTATTCTTTTTGAAATTTTAAAGCTGAATAAATGAAAAAATGAGATACCCGTGTGTCCCGTGGTTCTGTCATGATTTGTAGTTTCGAGCTATTGGTATCACAAGTGAGATTCTCGCGTATGTACAAATGCTAGTAACAAAACTCAGCATACATGTAACGGGGTCAAAGTTAAAAGAACCCTCTCCTGATTGGCCAAAAATGAGTCTAAATTTTCAGAAAAGGGCAAAATTTTCGAGAAAGTGCCATTTTTCGCTCTGTTGTTCAAATTTGCTAGACCCTCGGCCCGGTCCCTCGATTTTTGGGAAGGGCCATTCCTTGCCCCTCCCTCTTACATGTATGAACCTTATTGTTCCCTACTTCACATGAGAATCCGCACGCATCGCATTAAGCGTTTCCGTAGGAAAAATCGCCTTAGGCCTCCTGTTTCTTCAACGGTAAAATCAGGTGATTCGCAGTCAGTTCGTCACACAAATTATTTACGAATCACCAGATTTATATATCACAACTATATACTTACAATTGTGTTTGTCAGTTGTAAAGAAAATTCTTTAACAGGTCCCCGATGTAAAGTAGACCAGGTTTCGCTTGAAACATGAAGTTTTGTGAGTAGAAATTGGTTTTAATGAAATCAGAAATACCATTCAGGAACCTGACTTTCAGACAAAGTGTGACTGTCAGAAATATAATAATGTTTGAGATTTATTGAAGTAGGTCCTTTTGCTACAGTGAATAGACGGTATTTTCGGCCTACCTGTTTTCTGTTTCTTAAACAGGTATGCGGCCAATCAGAAGCGAGCAGCTGGCTGCGTGCTCCAATCAGCTCTCAGACCAGAGTGGTTGCTTGACTGCTGATAACACGTGCACAGGCGTCTGGGCACTCAGAAAAGCAGCTAGCTTCTTCGCATCGAGCGCAGCTGCGTGCGCTAGAACACGGGCAGGCTGAAGAGTGTCGCACTCTTCTTCTATGCTTAGGCACTATTGTGTACTCTTGGTATTATTGATAGGAATGTACTAGGTGGAGGAAACACTAATCAGAGGGGATGTAACCAGGGAAATGAACACGCTGTCGATTAGGTAATCTACTTAGCGGCTATGTTATGTCAAGCAGAAACTGTTGAGGGGCTGCACTGAACTAAAGTTTAACTCTACTTATAAAGATCTCTCACGCTCTCAATTAGATTAAGTAGATTAGATTCAGCTTAGCAATATGAAGTTTTTTAACAGGTGGTACAATGTTTATCCGTGCTACTTAACCTTGGATTGTCATTGTGCTGAGATATTGCATTGAAAAATGATGGCATTTTTCGATCCATATGTTTCGTTGGACGACCCCTTTTAACTAATGGTGAAGAGCTAGCTTCTCTCAAAGTCTTAAATTTCGGTTTTAAAGTTTGTTTTCTGTTGATTTTGAATATAATGATGAAAATTTTATTTTGGTCGACATGAAATACTTGTAGATTAACTGTGCTTTATTAAGACTTCATGTAATTCTTTTTCGGTAATTATTAAAATAATGACTTGTTATTTCTCTGACTCCAGTTGCCACTGCCAGGGGTATAATTTGCACGTATTTCATGTTTTTTTGCGAGGATCGGATGGAATTTAAATTATGTACATTTTCTAGAATACTAAATCTTTGAAATGAAGAACGTAAAAGGTGCCACGTAAAAATCAATTTCGGCTTCTGGTACTTTTCAAAACACATTTCTTTACGGTCTGTAATATGTAGTCAGTTCATTTACGAATCGTTACTGCTTGTTAGAATATTATAATATTTACTTAATTTGGCACAAAGTAAGTGAAGTAGGGATATTTCTGTAGCGGAACGTTGAATAATTGAGTTAAAACACACACACACACAGTGAACATGCTTTTTTATGAGGTAGTTTAATAAACGCGTTCGATATATATCCCATATCTTGTGTCGAAATTCCGAAACTTGTTTCCTGGTGACTCGTTTTTCCTATTCGTCTATTTTGTGTCTATTGCAGAAGAAAATAGTCAACAGACGTCTCTTTTGGGTGACAATGATGAAAACCCAGGTCCTTCCACTGTTAAGATACTGGCAGAAAGAGCTGCCAAAAAAGTGGACGAACGATCGAATCCAACCAATCAGTCAACATCTCAGTGGAGCACCAACGATGGGGAACCAAATCAGGCAGTCGCGGGTGCGAATCCGGCAGCCAAGGAGTTTGTTTCTTCAAAACCGGTGGCAGGCTCAAATCCTGAGGCCAAGGAGTTTGTCTCTTCGAAACCTGTCGCCACTGTGGTGGGGGCTGAAATGAAACCATCGTCGACCATCTCCAGTTCAGTTTCGATGGAGTTTCTTTCGACTAAATCTGACTCTGATCGGCACCAATCGATGAACAGTTTGGTTGTGGTGGACTCTGCGGAATCCCAACCTGGTGGTGCACTTGCGCTGTCCTCGCATAATAATCGTAGTCTCCCGCGAGTCCAGAACAAGTGGGCTGATTGGCCGGCCGCAGAATCTAGCGTAAAACCCGCCATCTCTACGCCAATTGTCGAAGAAGTGGTTGATACGAGCACGGCAATCCGACAGCCCCATTTTCCACCCGTGGTCCCGACCTTACCCGTTGCCGCCCAGAATAAATGGGCAGATTGGCCGACCCCAGAAACTAGCTTCTCGACACCGGTGGTCGAAGAAGTGGTTGATACGAGCACCGCTATGCGACAACCCCATTTTCCACCCGTAGCCCCCACGTTCCCCGCTCCCGCCCTGCTGCCTGCCCAAGGAGCGCCGCTGATCAGCTCGGCTCCACAGCACACCACCGTTATTTACCAACCGGTGTTTGTACCGGTTCCTGTGGCCCCCAACGGTCGTACAGTCGTCAACGCACCCATTTATAGCAACCAATTTGTGCCACAACAGCAAATGCCGCGGCAGATCATGTTTCAACAGACTGCCAATCAACCACCTTTTTATCGCCCTCAAACCCAGTCTCACCCGCAGCTGGCTAATCATGCGGTGTCTATGGCTCCTTCGGCGCAACCAATTCATAATATTTTGCCTTATCCATCTACTTCCCAACCGCAAAACAATTATTTTAATCAGTGGTGAAGTCATTGTTTGGTTTTTTGGCGACTATTTAGTCTTTTATTTTGCATTATTTCACTTTTAGACAATGTTATGTTTATGTATTTATCGTTCAAGCACGGTTTTATAATTGTGAGTCCGTGAAAGTGTGATTTCTGCACAATTAAGTGATATTAGCTGATAACCACCAACTTGTGTTGACGTTTTTGTTTTACTGAAAACATATAATGTATATTATGTATTTGACCAAATTTAATGAAACTGTAGAAAAATACATTTACCATAATACAAGTTGCAGTAGGTAGATTACACGACATGCTTTCGCGTAGTTTTTCGTGATTCCATACTATTTGTTCACTTGTTTGCTTCTTTTTATTCTCCGTCGTAGAGTGAAAGACTGTTTCGTGTCCAGGTTTTATTTTCGTGTAAACTTTTTCAGTGTGAACTCACAGTTTGAAAAACGTGTCCAATCAGTTATCTTCCCACTCCCACCAATGGGATGTGGGATAATTGTGACTGAAAATGTTTATTCTTTTGTTCTGCTTGAAAAGTTTATAGAGAAAGTTATATCAAAAAATGATTCAGGGTAACCTCAATGTAGGTACCCAAACCCAGGTAAAAGTTTTTAATAGTTATATTGTTTGCAATTTGCAGCTGTTTTCGTTTGATGCACTTCTGCCTTATGTTTTAATAAACCGTTGGTCTTGTTCAGTGGGATTCAGAATCTGTACCTACATAGGATCAAGCGGCCAAGATAGTATATAGCTAGGTACATAATATTAAGAGTACATAATGGTGTCACACTCTTATAGAAGAAGACTGAGACATTCTCTCCTTACTGTCTGTGATATGGCGCCATTTCTGGACTGTGATATGGCGCCATTTCTGGACTGTGATATGGCGCCATTTTTGGACTACCAAACAGGTCGGCAGCCAATCAGTTAGCATCTGTGCACGTGCTCCAATCAGTACTCAGGCAGCAATGGCTGCGGTGGTTGCTACAGTTACGTGACTAACCACGTGTCAAGAAAGGCGTCTGTCTAATCAGATGTCAGAGAACAGCAGCTGAGCCGAGCCGTTTAGTTTAACAACAAGCAGAAGTTGTATGCAAATCAGTAGGTAAGCGTTAAAGCCTTGACTCTTGAGTTGAGTAAATAGGTTAACTATTTCAAAAATCTGCTGCGCAGCAAAGTTTTAGGTAAACGGTGTAGCTCAAACTTTAGCAATGATCTACACCGACGTAACACTTTATCTCACGCTAAAACCGAGAAAATAAGTTTATTCACAGTTCACACCTAAGTTTAAGCTTGAACCTAAGTTAAGCCCAAGCATAAACTAAGCCCACGTTTAAAAATGACGATTCGGCCTGGCGACGATTCGGCTTCGTGTTATTCGATAGTGTTAGCGTACCAGAGACGAATTATATTGACTGTGTTGAGTGGTCCTTTTAGTATTTGCATTCATGTAAACATTGAAGATCGTGCACACTGGAAAACGCAGCACTGTAGACACTATATTCATTCAAACAAATTGAGTCAGTGAAAAACTATATATTTAGAAACACCTCGATTCAGTGCCTTGAGTACCATCGTAAACTGAAAACGACTCAGTCAATGCGTTCTGACAAGCTATTTTAAATATGGTCATTCCACTCTAAACTTTTACACGTAACAAACTCTTGTTCAAAAAACCAAAATACACATTGATGGTAATTTTTGCGTTAATTATTGATCGGTTCACTGAAATTCGGTCTGGTAATTGGTCTTAACTAATGTATGTCGGAGTAACAGATTTAGCTTGCATAAACTGTACATGAGATTTGTTGTCCCGCAGTTTTGTAGCCATAGCTGCAAAAAGCACTGCCCACAGATTTCAACTGGTTTATAAACAGTACAGTGTAGCTAATGTGTGAACGCGATCTCTGTGCAGTGTGTACCTTTCTACTCACCATTGAGACAGTCCCTGATTTGATGAACAGAAGCGTGTATAAGCTGTATGTCAAATTTGGCTGAGTCTGAGTATATATTATCGCACTTGCTAAATGTACTATGAAATTTGCCTAATATGATTTCATGATCATGAAATTCATGAAATTTCAACTTTTGAATTTGAATCACAAGCAGCGAAGGTGAAAGTAATTTTATAAAGTGAATGATGTCTTCAAATGAGATTAGTGGTAATGAGTTGAAATTTTAATCTAAGATTTTACAATTATCTGAATTGTAAATACTAGACATATCTCCTAATTGCAGTTTCGGCAGATGTACTATGTAATAGTACATCTGGCGTAGGTACTATACCGTGCTATGTACTATGTAATAGCTTGTCTTGTAGCTAAGAAACTAGCTGGATCTTAGCTACATAGGTAGTAATTTTGATAGATTTTAAAGCTACCGTAATCTAGCTAGGTCACACACCCGGGGGAGATTTTCAAACGTCCTAGTTTGTATGCACTTTAAAGCTACCGTAATCTAGCTACATAGGTCACACCAGCATGAACTCTGTGGTGAGTCTGGTGGTGTGCTGAAACGAGGGGGGTGAACCCCCCCTGAAATCAAGACACCACCAGCTCACCATGCTGGCAACGTGCTGAAACCAGGGGGGTACCCCCCCCCTGAAATCAAGACACCAGTTGGTGACGTGCTGAAACGGGGGGGGGGTAAATCAAGACACCACCCTTCCGGGATTTGAGGGCCGAGGGGGGCCCCTGAAATCAAGGCGTAAAAGGGCTATTTCGGCCGGAGCATCATTCCGGTGTCACGGGCAAAAGTGTCCCCCAAAAAAAGTGTCCCCCCGGACACTTTTGCTTAGTCAAAAGTGTTCCCCCGGACATTTTTGCCTAGTCAAAATTGTCCCCCGGATTCTTTTGCCTAGTCAAAAGTGTCCCCCGGACAGTTTTGACTAGGCAAAAGTGTCCGGTGGGACACTTTTGTCTAGGCAAAAGTGTCCTATTTTGGGCAAAAGTGTCCCCCCTTAGTTTACGCTTAGCTGCTCATTCAAAATCGTGTTTCGAATATACGCAACGGTTACTGCTCACTAGTTTACACACAGCTTTCAGGTTTTGCCACAAGTTTCTATTTTTTCAATACACTTCTTCAAATCTAATCAACTTTTACTTGATTTTGTAGTAGCGGCAAGAAATTTGATTGAATTTTTTATTTGACTTGTTAAGCCCGGTTCATACTCGTCCTTAAGGACTGTCCCTGTCCTTAAGGTTTGTCCCTGTCCTTATAAAAGATTAATTCATACTTCCGAAGTGTCCTTTTCCTTTTCCCTGTCCCTAAGCTGCGATTGATTCATACTTGTCCCTAAGCAGCTTAGGGAATGTCCTTAAGCAGCCATAAGGACTGTCCCTATGTCCCTAAGCAATGTTGAGCAATGTTCTACTTTTTCCCTGTCCCTAAGCAACTCGGCCAATCAAAATACGGCAGTGACTACATGTGACACGAAGAACAGCCAATCACGGACGAACTCGACTACTAGTTAAAGAATGTCGTGGGCTTGTGTTGCAGTAATTATTCCATCGTTATTTTTGGGTTATTTAACACATTTTTGCGTGAAAAATACTTGGTTTTCAATTTTTATACCAACCTGAAATATACTAAAGGTTTATAAAGATGTTTTAAAGTTCAAATTTACATGACCTGGTAGTCAAGTGGCTACGATTTTTGCTCCTCAAACTATGTATCAGAGTTCGAATCCCATGTTCGAAATTTTGTCTTTTCTTTTTTTCAGCTTACAAATAGGTTTGATAACTTTTTCAAGGTACTTTAAACAAAACGCATTTTATCCAATGACGTTTGAGCATTAGTTCATGTGAGAAAGACTATTCCCTTGTCCTCAAGGAGTATGAATCAATCACCTCTAAGTACAGGGACAAGGACATTCCCTATAGACCTTAGGGACATTTCTTAAGGACAGGGACAAAGCATGAGGACACAGGGACAAGGACACCTAGGGATAGGGACAAGGACAACATTTAGGGACAGGGACAACGCTTAGGGACGAGTATGAACCAGGCTTTAGAATCTCTCGGGTCGGTTTGATTGAATCGGATGAACGAACGGACAAGTTGACCGGCAGAGAGAGCACTTTAGCCTAGGTGCGTTCAGCCGCATATTCGTATGCTCTTTGACCGTATGTCAGTTTATTCTAACTAAACCGCACTGTTTCAATCTATCTGTGATGCCATAGCCATACTGCAGTATGAAACCCTATTAAGGTTAAATAGTTACGCATATTGTTCAAATTTGTTTAAAGCATTTAAAGTTGAAAGCTATTTTTAGAATGTGTTTAGGTTTTGAGAATTCGCTTTTTTACGAGTTTGTACACCAAAAGTGCAAGGGGGACACTTTTGCCCAAGTAGGACACTTTTGCCTAGGCAAAAGTGTCCGGGGGGACAGGGGGGACACTTTTGCCCGTGACACCGACCTGTTAGCTAGGATAGGGAAGAGTGTCATACTCTTCCCTTATGTACTCTTGCTTAGACTAATCGCTATTTGTAAGCCAGACATTACACAATAGGGACGTATAAGATCAGCAAAACAAGCAAGATATCAGATTGGTCAGCTTGTATTACTTACATATTATTAATGTAGTAATAATTACGAGTATTACTTCACAGCCGCCGAAGTAGTTCGTACCTACTAAATGTTGTGTGCATAAACTACAACACATGAGCTTTTAGTCTGTATAAACAAACTAAACAAATAGATCGAAATTTGTGACGAAATTATCGAATGTGAATAGGATTTTTAAACGGTATTTTTCCGACTTTGCGGCTTCTTTGTAAACTGTATGTTGCACCAATTTCGCTGAAACTTAACAAAAGTCCACCTTCACACACAATATTTCGAAAATATGGAAAAAAACAATTTCGAAAACTTTACTGAACAAGTTTTGAAGACATGCAAAATCGACTGCTTTTGCGACACTTCCCCCTTGAGTTGGGAAATATTGTCAAGTCTGAAATTCTTCAGGATGCTTTCGTTCTTTCGTTTGCACAGTTTGAAATGTGAATAGTCCGTTTTGCGAAATACCAAAGTATTTAGTGTTATGCAGATCGTGATACCACTGATGCTCTTTGGCTGAAATTATCAATAGGCTATCAATTATTTTGTAAAGGAAACTTGGTACAAAAAGTTGCTACATATTATCATGCCAAGTTACCAAGTCTGTAGGCCTACATAGTACGAGAACAAGCGCATACACACAATGCACAGGTAGAGGTCGATTCAACTTACAGCTGTTTGTTCGTCTAGCCGGCGAAATTTCGAATATATTTCACCACAAGCTAACTCATACACTATTATTGGCGTGATTATTTTGTAATTTAGCCGGCTGAGCGAACGGCTGTAATGAATATAGGTACATACGTAGTTAATGTTGGAATTTGAATGATGCGGGAAATGAACTTTGAATTAAAGTTTTTTCTATTTCAGTTCTTCAGAATATTAGCCGTTAATCTTGGCAGGTTATATTTTTGCACTTGAACTTTGAACATACTAAATGAACTACAAACTTACACTTTCGTGGAACTTTTTTTGTTATAAAAGTTAACAGCGGCCCCAATGGAGATCAGCAATAAGGGAACCAGAAGAACTACTCCAACTATTAATAATATGCTGATGCATTTTTGATGAATCCATACATGATTTTTTGGGCATTTATCTAAAACAGATGAAACTTCTTTTGGCATAGAATAGCGAAGTAACATATATACTCTTGATAGTGATCACTTTTAAGATGATAGTTAATAGTTATACGTTTACGAAGTTTTGAAATACTTCAAAACAGTTCGAACTTTGGACACTAATTTCTGAACCAAAAGAGCAATGAAGTAAAGTAGTGTAAACGTTACTACCGCTGTCACGGGGTAAATCATCCCCCCTAGAAAATCATCCGGGGGGATGAAATACCCCGGGGCAAATCATCCCCCCGGATAAAATACCCCGGGGCAAATCATCCCCCCGGATAAAATACCCCGGGGCAAATCATCCCCCCGGATAAAATACCCCATATAAAAATTTCACCAGTGGAACAGTCACGGGGTAAATCATCCCCCCTAATAAATCATCCCCCTTTACAAATGTGACATAGAAATCAGCCGTCTAGCTATCCCAAGGCAATTTTTGTGTATTGGATATGTTGGGCAACCGTGGGGGGGCTTGCAATTTTTCGTGTTTTAGTGCTTTTCCTTGTGCTTTAGTGCTTTCTCGGTTCATGTGTTTTAGTGCTTAAGCACAAAAGCGTGTCCTTTCGTGCTTAGGAGTTAGGACTAGGGCGTGGGCACGGTTACAGAATCACTATCCGTGTGGTGAAAGAAAGAAGGATGCCCCAATTTAGAAAGAATGCAAGAAATGGAGGCGCCGGGAATCGAACCCGGGCCGCCTGCTTCGAAGTCAAGCGTGCTAACCACTACACCACAGCCCCCGAGTCTCATAGGCCCTAATTCTCATTTATAACACGTATGCATGGTTAGTTTCGAAGGCTAGTAACCGCGTGTACACACTAACTAACGGTTACTGCTATTATTCGCGTGTACACGCTATATCCGTGTAACCGTTTACACGCTCAGTTTCCGTGTTACCGTTTACACGCTAAGTATCTGTGTAACCGGTTACACGGTTACACGCTAGTAACCACGTACACGGTTACATGGTTACTAAACGGTTACACGGTTCTACTAAACGGTTACACAGTTACTAAACTGTTGCACAATTATCAAACGGTTTCTTGGTTCCTAATTACAGCAGTTTGCAAAGGTCTTTGGATTTCAACACTTTTGTTTCTCATTGTTTCTCAAAAGTCTTTCAAACCCCCCCCCACGCCCATGTATATAATGCTACCTACCTATTGTTAATTGCGACACCAGCAGTCAACTTTGTGTGCATCTGATAGAGCGAATTTTATAGTTGAATAATAACTAGCCTTCAAAGAGTCAAGCGCACGGTTGCTCAACATATCCAATGCACTACTTTGGAATAGCTAGACAGATAATTCCTTTGTCAAATTTGTAAGGGGGGATGATTTGTTAGGGGGGCATGATTTGCCCCGTGAGTGTTCCACTGGTTAAAGTTATGTTTGGGGTATTTTATCCGGGGGGATGATTTGCCCCGGGTATTTCATCCCCCCGGATGATTTTCTAGGGGGGGATGATTTACCCCGTGACACCGCCTTAACTGGCAAAGGAATATTGACGACAAAAATTTGTATTATCAGTACTCAGTAGTATGCTGCTATATATTGTAGTTTAATTTCAAGTTTTATGGCTTTCACACACAAAATCCTACATGCATTAGTTGAAACAAAACATTCTCGTTAGCTCAGTCGTATTAATATTAAGGTATTACGCATGCATTTCGGTCTTTCAGACCATGTCCCATCAAAAAGGCAGACGGTTTCGTTCTGTTGTACCAAGTAATAACCCCTTGAGCAGTTAAATTTGGCTACCACACCAGAAACCGGTGGAGTGATGGCCGGAGACCCACTTCCGTGTGCTATCCCAGGAAGTTTGCCGCAAATTCCTAAAAAAATAATAAACTGCTGTCAGCTAAAACATTGCAATACATTTGTCTGCATATCGATTCCACATTCTATCCAACCACCTATCTCTGAATAGGTTTTACAACACAATTTACCTTGAACAATCGCATTAGCCTTCTGATTATAAACTGTAGAACCAAACCAATGTCCGATGACAATGAAGTGACATACTTTGACACAACGGTGCCGACGGGCTCCATTTCCCATCACTGCCACATGTGCTTGTTTCACTGCCTTTCATTTTGTAGCCGTAATCACATTCATAAGTAGCCGTTGCTCCAGTAATCTGTGGAGAATCCTGGTCTGTAGTAACTTGCCCATTTAGGATCTCCCCCACTGGTTCGCATTTTTCTGAAAGTAGAAAAAACAGAATGATCAATCATCAGAAATCATCTTTCGAGCTCCAATAACAGGGTTAATTGAGAAAGAATAATAACATGTTTACTCAGTACTTACTGGACAATTTTTGGTATTTTATCCTACGGACAATTTTTGCAAATGTTTTTAATTTAGAAAATAATTATTGGAATCTAGTGTTGTCAGGAGTGTTGTCAGGCGATTCAGAAAAAAGTACCTAGCTAAAATTATAAAAAAAAGTTTGGAATCACAAAATTGTCATAGTTTTGGTGTGCTATTATGTCTTTCGTTTCCTATTGGGCCACAGCCTTATAGGTCATTAGTTTTGATTTTGAATCTGAGTGTGCTACTAACGTTAAACTGCTTACATGTGCGAAATATGTTGTACACGTTCGCCACCGTCAAATTGCACTCATCACTTGAATTTTACCTGCATAATTGTTGTCCTGCTTCTAATGTACATACTGAGAGTGTAATTTTTGCCGTTAGCTACAGTGGCATATTAAAAAAAGTGCTAAAACTGCTTTTCCAGGATTCAATCCTACGGTGATCAGGATTGAGCTGCAACATCCACCACTATGTCGGCTGTTGTTGGTTAACGCTAATGCAATCTGCAAATTTGCTGTCAGAAAGCATTATCGATAATCTTAGCTATACGCTTCGGTGAATTAACGTAAGCTTGAGTTTAAAGTTGAAGTGAGATCTAAGTAATAGTGCACTAACCGTTATCTTATGAGGTTGATGCCTAAATATAGATGTAGCTTTGGTACTTTTCTGATGAAATGTTAACTTCACGTATAACAGCTTGTGAAACAAAATCTTCTGAAGGTTTTGCAGTCTGATTGGTTAAGCAACGTGCGGTTGTCAACAAATAGTAATTACATATTAGCTGTCCCAAAAGGTTTACGATAACTTCTGGTCAATGCACTTCACAATTCAAACTTTGATGCTTATGTTTAGCGAAAAATGGGCTTGTAGTATTGATAAGTAATGCTACCGATGAAAACGTGAAAGAGATGTTCAGCAAACAAAAAACTGTGTAACCTACTCTGACACAGCGGAGCAGATGGACTAACATTTTCCGTAAGTCTCTATCACATGTTCTTTTGTTTCACTCGTTTTTGTTCATAACCCTCATCACAGGCATACGTAGCTGTTGCTCCAGCATAACGTGGTGGATCCTGGTCCATACTGACTTGCCCATGCTTGGATATCTGGCAGTGGTTAGCATTTTTCTAAAATAAAAAGAAAAGATTGACATACCTATCCCTAACGTCCATGTTACTAGAAATCGACCCTGTCAATTAAACGACCACGCTGGAGAGAACGGACTTTCAAGATTACTTGAAACTAATAAATACTTACTTGAAGCTAATAATTTAATGGAATATTTAATATATATGTAGCAGCTTTGGTGTCTGAACTGTATCGTGCCTGGTGTATTATGGGCTAACTAACTGAACACCAGAATTTTGTATAACTTAAACTAAAAATCATGAGACAAATCATATCCTACTTTGACAAAGCGGAGCCGGTGTGCTCCATTCCCAAAATTGTCGCAGGTGCTCGTTCCACTTCCTTTCATTTTATAATTATAATAACGTTGATAAGTAGCTGTTGCTCCAGCAGTTTGCGGAGGATCCTGGTCCGTGATAACAGTCCCATGAACAATTTCAGGCACTGGTGCGCGTGTAATTCTGAAAATTAAAAAATATCAAAAATCACTGACTTCATCATTTACTTAAAAAACCACAGTGTCATAATGAGTAAAAAGAAGAGTACATAGTAAAAAAGACTAAGTAACATTCTTTCCCCTATTTCTAGCTAATTGGCCCGAACAATGATCCGACCGAAGTAGGAGTGTAACGTCTTCATTTCAAGAGGATTTAATATGTCGGAAGTTCTCGGCAAGTTATTGTTCCGCGTAGGTCAACCAAAATTGATCTGCCAATTACTACTACAAGTTGTTTTGAAAAGAATAATAATGAATCAAATATTTCAAATTCGACAACTCAAATGTGAAACTTAAAATGTTTTACGCTCTGCAAATTGTCATTCAAGTAAGATAATATTGATATGTACTTCGATACTTACCTAGTACTTTGTGAAAGAGTGAAAGGTAACGCAAATAAAACAAATTGAAAATGTAAGTTAGCGTAGACGTTTTTCTTGTTTAGCTTTAGTAACGTCTAAGCACAATAATGATTACCAATATAATTTAAATATTAACAATCCGGAAAATTCATGAAAAGTGGTTGGATAAATTTTAAATTCAGGAATGGCCTGGTTTTATAAAAAAATTAGTTAGGTACATATACCTAAACTCTGATATTGATAATTACCAGTACCGAAAGAAATTACGTGGTAATATGGTATTCATGTATAGTAATGGCTGTTATTGTCGTGGTATCTAAATGGTAAAAGCTATTCGGCAGACCTACTTTGACACAAGGGAGCTAAGGACTCCATATCCCGCATCGATGTCGCAGGTGCTTGTATAGCTACGCTAGCATTTTGTAGTACAGGGAAGAAGAACGAATAAGTAGCTAATCGCTCCAGTTTTTAGCGGAGGATCTTCGTACAAATCAAAACATCCGTTCTAGAATTGGGGCACTGGATCGCGGGTGCTCTGATGGTAAAACAACGAAACAATCATTGACCTAATGCTCGATTTATGGTGAAGTTTTGATCAACTGCTACAAAGAAATGACCGAATTGTTAACGCAGTAAAAGGAATGCATTTATGCACCAATTAATTGCACAGACCAAGTCCAATATTATCTGGATTGATTATCTTTAATTTTTTGAGTTCTTCAGACTAATATCTTCATCAGTCATGATTACTACTACTTATTCTATTTACCTCTATTTTTGAACTAAGCTTCATAGTTTCATACTTTAGAACGTGTTTAAAATGGTTGATGAAATAAGTGATGAACTTAAGATGGCTATTCTTAAGGCGCGTATTTTTTAG